>CM050169.1:195330568-195408068 GCA_027410445.1 Discoglossus pictus
ATTCTTTTTGATGCATAAATCTTTATAGATTTCGACTTACACCCTATCACTAATCCTACTTTAAATCCCATTCAGGTGAATTAATCCCATTAAGGCTTTAAGTTCCTTTGTAACCACTAGCTTTGATGCTTTAAAGAGAAAGTATTATTAAAAAAAATCAGAATAATCCAAAGTGCTCACAAAGAACATCCCTGAAGCATCTTCCTGCTGTAGGCGTGCCAATCACAGTTGCTATGAATAGGATGAGGCCTTCAAGTTAGGGTGAGCAGATGTCCTCGTTTTCCTGGGACCTACGTCCCTTAGCTGTAATTGATTAAAAAAAAGAATCCAGGTAGGGATATAATTAAATCAGGATTGATGGACCAGAGTGTATGTGTTAGATTAAGCTAAAATCTTATCTAAAACTGCAGGTCTTACTTCTCCTTCCAATCCTTCCAAGATGAAACTGAGTAGTCAACTTTTGTGTGTCAAGTTCGTCCCCAGTCCAGTCAAGCTGTTCATACATGCTCTAAATTTGTTGGTTTCAACCTATAATCAATTATCACAAACCATTTATAGTGTTAGCATCTTGGAAACATGTCTGAATTTTATATGCACACGTATTCTGTAAAATAGACACACTCCTGGGTCCTCTCTATATCAAAGAACAAATGAAGAGGGATGTAGTCTGACTAAAATAGATGGATTTGCTCTTAAATGTGTGATTGTCTCTTCAAAAGAAGAACATCTGGATGGGTGTGAGGGACAAAGGAATTGTCTTAAAAGAGGGACTTTCCCTCCAAAAAAAAGGGAGAATTTGGAGGTATAGGATGGTAAATGGTGTACTTAAGATATATTTGCATGTATCATAAACAATCGGGTCACTTTATCTTAAATAGACACATGGATGTATCCAGTATGACGTTTCCTTCTTTATCACTGTGTCATGTTTGTCTCGTTAGAGTGACAACACTTCTGAATATAAATAATATAAGTATATATATAAGTATAAAGGAGTATATATATGAAGGCGCTCATCGCAAGGACCGTACGTGACTGGCTTGAGGGGGGGAGAGGCTCAAAACGGCTGACGAGTTACAGTCTTCCAAAAAATTATGGATTTAACGGGTGCCATTTTTTTCAAGCCTGTAACTCGGAAACCGTCGGAAGACCGGCAAAAGACCCCAATTAATTAAAAAAATAACTTGCAACCTCACACACGGCACAGGGGGAGAGGTAGGGAACCTGTAAGTGAGCTAATTAGTTATTTAATTGGCGTTTTTGGGAGGTCTGAAAGCGAGGAAAAAAATGGTGTCCGTAAAGCCGTAACTTATTTCAAGCACGTAAATTGGAAAACATTGCGGGCTTGGGGAAAATTAACAATTTCCCAAGCCCGCGAATGGTTTCATACCCGTAAAGGCAAACAGGAGCACAGAGGAAGGAGAGGGTGGAAAGATACAAAGGGGAGGGAGTGGGGTGGAATTAGACACAGGGGAGGGAGTGGGCCGAAAGAGGGGGGAAAGAGACACAGGGGAAGTAGATAAGGGGAAAGAAAACCACAGGGGAGGGAAAGGGGGCAAAGAGACAAGGGAGAGAGAGAGTAGGGAGAGACTCGCAATGAGCGCATTGTGGCGTTCGCAATGAGCGCAAAAGGTGCTCATTATGAGGCCTGAAAGTTGCGGGTTGGCCAACGTCTGCAAAGCCGATCATTGCTGGGCTTACGATGAGCGCTCATCGCGATGCCCGTAAAGTAGGGGGGGGGGGGGGGTAAGGTTTGGCATGAGCGCCAAAGGCGCTCATCGCGAGGCCTGCAAGTTAGAGGGGGGAGAACCTCGCATTGTGTGGCAAACAGCATTGCTAGGCTTCAAATGTTATTGCCGTAATTTTTAATGGGCAAGTCGCTAGTATATATATATATACATATATTAAATATATATTAAAGGGCATATTTATATTTTGCACACTCACACATAGAAAAATCACTATATATCAACACATTTCTGTTACTCCATGGCACTATGCCATCTTCCCATATCCCATATATATATATATATATATATATATATATATATATATATATATATATAGTGTAAAATAGACACACTGCTGGATCCTCTCTATATTATGGAGAAAAGAACTGATGACGAGATGGAAGATGGATTTGCACTTAAATGTGTGATTGTCTCTTCAAAAGAGGAACAGCTGGACGGCTTTGAGGGACAAAGGGATTGTCTTTAAAGAAGGACTTTCCCTCCAAAAAAAGGGACAAATTTGGAGCTATAGGATGGTAAATGGTGTAATTAAGATAGCTATGGGTTTGTATAAAATATATTCATAAAATACTGTCACCTCTAAACTAAACAAATATTTGCATGTATCATAAGCAATCTGGTCACTTTATCTTAAATCAGAAGAAGACACATGAGTGTTTTTTTCCAGTATGAAGCTTTCCATCATTATCACTGTGTCATGATAGTCTTTTTAGAATGAAAAATATAAATAAATAAATAAATATATATATATATATATATATATATATATATATATATATATATATATATATAGCAGTGGAGAGTAGTGGAGACCGTGCAATACAAATAGTCCTTTGTCCTTCCTCTATTCTCATATTCCTATTCTTTAAAGTGTTCTCAGATGTTCCTTTACATCCCTCTTTGTTTCTTAGCTTCGTTTTGTTTCCTCCCTTTCTTTTCAGCCTCTTCCTTTCTGTCCTGTTTGACTTTTCACTGTCACTATTAGACAAGTGGCTGCACCTGTGCCTTGGAAGCAACATTTGGTCCTTGAAAGCCTCGGCTGACTCCTATAGTGTACTCTGAATGTTTATAATCTGCTTGCTGGGCCTTACATACAATTTGCTTTTTCAGATAAATCGCAAGTGAACCCTCTTTGCCATGATATTTTAGAACTGATTTCTCATATAGTGCTGACATTGTCCAGACATATCAACTGGGATTTACTAAACCACAAGTCCAACTGGATTTATCTCACAATCTTGAGGTGATACAGCAGTTAAGTGAATCACTTCCCTTGCAGATAAAGACGTGCCTGTGGTTCCAAGAACAGCTGAAGACATCGGGCAAAATATGGTGCAACATCTTTATAGATTATATTCTTATCACTTTTTACTTCTTCATTTGCTTACATTTTATTTCTATTTTTACTTTATTAAGTGAAGTATTAGTACAGTACAGTGTTATAAAATAATCATAGAGAGAGAAACATCAAGAAGCTCAAAGACAGGGCCCTCCATCTTTGTAATGTGTTAATATTGTTTTCCCTTGATCACAACTTATGTATAGCGCTACGGAATATGTTGGCGCCATACAAATAAACTATAATAATAATAATAATAATAATCAAGAGCATGATGATGGTAAAGTGTCTTAATCACATAATTATAATTAACAAGAACAGTATATAAGTATATAATACAAAGCATGAATAAATGCAGATTACTTAATTACATACACCATATGCCACATGAATTGTATTAAAACAGAAAATAAGGTAATTCATTTTTCTTCTCAATTTTTTTTTTAATACAAATCATTGGGTGTATAGAGTATATAATTAAATAACATTAATTTACAGAGGACTTATTATATTATACTGCAAATTTACAACTCTACTGTAATCAAATATAATGGTTGATGTGCTGCCAAATTTGCAATTACACTTCTGTGCCATTCCCTGGACATGATTATTTGCATTAAACTGAAGACCAAAATGTGAAAATGAGTGGATATTAATGGAATTTTTGACAGAATTAATTATAATAAAGTACATTTTACAGTAGTTATATGTGGCAAATTATTCTAGCCTTCATGTTAAGGATTACTGCCTCCAACCATAAAACAGCACATTATTATTAATATTCTAACAATTTTTCAGAATTTTCCAAATTAAGGTGACTATTTTGGGATTATTATGTATCTATAAATGTACATTAAACATACGAATATAGTGTCCTTATTTGGGAGATTTATGGCATCTTCAGTTTTAGAAATATGTGGAGAGCCACCAAGAAATGAAGAAATAAAGATGAACAATGGCATGTTTGATACAATTTAAATAGAGGCGGACAAGCTGGAGCTGTAGAGGCTTTAAATGTTAAACCTGAACAAAAGAACATCTGAATGTGTCTCATTGAGACTGGACTCATTGCTAAAGTGGCTCTCTGAATGACAAAGCTTGAGTGCTGCCAGGCTTCATGCTAGTCCTGCCATCTCTATGTAAGTGATTCCATTGTATTAAATCCTCTATGAGCAGACCATCCCCCTCTTAGTGCCAGACAATAGGCTCCTCCAGTTTTCCCTCCCATTTCATGATATATGGGCATGTCACTCCATAGAAAAATTAAGCTGGGGGATTCTTGAGGGGAAAGAAATGTTACAATAGGTTTAGGACACACTTCAGCACAATACACCCTCCCTCGCTGCTCCCTGCCATCTTCTCACAATCTCTTCATGTTCCAAGTCATTTCTGACGTCTGCTCCTTTTACTTAGACCTGATTGGCGCATCTGTTGACAATATGATCAGAAATAGCGTCCCACTGACTGTCCGCTTGCCCCACTGGTTCAGAATCTTCATCAGCTGACCAAAGACCCCCCCATCTTGTGTTAGTCATTGAATCAAAAATTGTGAGAGCAGCTATCCATATTGGTGGTGGCTACATGGATGCCTTGGAGTCTCTTAGGTGCAAAGTTCTCTGAAAACTAGAAATTAGTAAATTTAGCAACTCTTCTTTAATGGAATTGGCTTGGACAAGAAGGCTGTGCTTGGACAAGAATTGTCTAAAATACGTCCAGCTACACTTTCTTGTTGCGCTGTTTCGAGCGCAGTGCATTGCTTGCACACCCACACTTGTCCTATTCTATTTTATTTCTTTTTACCACTTGTTTTAACATTTTCTTGTTATGTATTAAGTATGACGTTCAAGAGAGAAGCCATTTTTTATATTTTTAAATAACATTTTTGAACAACTACAAATATACAACACCTACCTCCTGCTTGGAAAGTGGTATATCTCCCAGGACAGACTTTCACAAAACTGGACTGTCCTGGGAAAACCTGGCCAAGTATGGTATTCTACCCATGTGACGTTAGAAACAGTGTGTTCCTGAGTGGAAATGTGTGCAAAGATGCTTTTGATATCAGTACAAATTAGAGTTTCACCCGATTGAGTCAGAACTACACAAAAAATGGCCAAACAGAATCAAGTATTGTAACCATTCAGTATATTTTCTCTCGGTGGCTACACAATTCAGTCATTTTGACCTCTGATAGGACAACTCAACTGCCAGCCAGTTTTATAGAGAAAGTGAACTAAACAGCCAGACTGTTTCTGCATACGAAAAAAAGGTTTAAATACGCTTGTCTTTAGAACAAAACCCTGCTTAAAAGAAAATTAAAAGTTTCTTAAGTTGCTGTCTGGTTTTCATTAGAGTGATCGTTTTGTCCAAGATCTGCAGAGAAAAGAAGGGGTTTACAAAGGAGGCCAGTGGGGAAGCGTGTCAGTGCCATTACTCTCCCCCTTGCTGGGATAAGGGCTGCTGTCCTGTGCCCCTTTGAACAGATGCAAATATCCATTGAACGTCCCAGCAGCAGCAGAGTGAGCTGAACAGCACAGACAGACAGGACCAAAGCAAGGAAGCGTGGAAGAAACACTTTCTTTATCTTTTTTCATTCCTCTTTTCTTAAATAGGCCTAATCCAATTTTGTTCCTGTTCTGTCTTGGCTCACTCTAGCATCATCATCTGCTATGGATACAGCTTTAGTCTTCCACTTAGGCCCCCTTAATCTCTCCAGGGTGCCTTTTAGAATTAACCTTGTGGGACCTAATATATATATATAAAATATATATATATATATATATATATATATATATATACTATATATATATATATATATATATATATATATATATATATTGAATGTTGCACATATAAGATCATCATTAATTGCCTAGCAGTATATTTTAATCAAAGACATTCAATAGACAATGTCTATAGAGTTTGTGTATTAAAATACACAAAATACGCTGTTAGTCTACAAAAACAATATACCATGCAGTGCACGATTCTCTAGTCAGTAATGTTCTACCCATCCAAATTCTAGTATATATATATATATATATATATATATATATTATATATATATATATATATATATATATATATACATACATATATATATATTTATATATATATTTATATATATATATATATATATATATATATATATATATATATGTGTGTATACTTGCATGTATATAATATTTAATTAAAAACAGACATATATGGATACCTGCTGTTTCTAGTCAAACATTTTTAACCCAAGGAGGCATGATTTCTATTTTGTCCTACTACTTTTACAGTTAATTAACTAATTTTAGTTGCAATAGAGGCTTTTACTTCAAAATTTAAAGATGTCACAAGCATGTATAGAAAACTATAAGTTGTCACTATCACTAATTGTTGAGAATACCACTTTTTATATTGCAGTTACTTACCAATTTTTACTCTGGAAGTAACAGATTTATGGTTTCTTATGGGGTTGAGAGTAAGATTTTCTGAAATGTATCCTTAAGAACAAACACTGGTAGCACCACAACTTCTGAAGTGCTTGTGATTGTACAACTACAGTAATATCAAAGCCTTAATGTACAATACAAATGAAACCATATAAATAAAGCACAGTTGATTTCAATTAACAATAAACTTTGGTTCCTTTGAAATGTTCTTTTGTCTTGGTTTTATTGTAGGTCATTAAATTAACAGAACAGTAATTTTGTTCTTTTCATGAACGCAATGTAATGTCTAGAATACACAGTGGTAAATCCTTGTGACATATACATTTATTTCACTGGAGATGCTAATGGTTTGTTGCTGCTTTATTTCATTTTACAGCTGGAAAGATAAAATTATATTGTTTGGGGAAGAAGAGATTTTCTGAGATTATCAGATTTTTTGGGACAAGAAGAAAAAATTGCAGTTTTATGGTGTATTCCCCTGGTTATTAAATGGATAAAACATAACTTTTATCTGAATAGCAGAACAAAATAAAAAGTAAAGAAAGTAAAATAAAAAACAATTTTGCCAGGCTTTGTAACTTAATGGTAGTTGTTTTGTTTGGTGATATAATAAGGAACTTGAAACTTTTTATATATGGGTATGGAGCTGGTACCATCAATGCAAGCAGTAGCAATTGAGAATAAATATATACATATAAGTATGTAATGAAAGAAAAAAAAACTTCTACATTTCTCAAGCGGGTCAGTGGATCTGTTTTTCACACAGAATTCCCACTGCCGCTAAGGATACTGGGCAGTGACATGTAAATGAGCCTCAAAACATATAACGTTGTTGCTTCTAGCCCCTTAAGATGGACCAGTTTAGAACTATATGCCCACCTCTTAAGCAGCATTCAGAACATAGTCGTGTGTCCAGAACTCACTCACAGACTGCAGTTTCATCCCCATGACTCAGCTTTGAGGAATTGGTGTAGCAAACACAAAATGGATTCCTGTACTTATAGACTGAGTCTTCATACATTCTGATTTCCCCAAAAATGTTTTATATCCATGGCTTATCCACTGTTAATATTGTTAGTGTGGTATGTACTTGACAAACAAGTGTATTTTTTATTGAGTAGCAGTTTAAATGAGGTTTATCAGTGTGAAGTTGGGTCTGAGATCTGTGATAGTTTCCTGGAGAGCGACTCTGATGAGAATATTATATGTTTTCCTTAATGAGTTTTGATCACCTTTCTACCCACCATAGCATACATAATATAAACATGCATATAGGAAGAGTGTCCACTCATGCGTCTTACTTGTTCCAGCAAACTGCTTCAACAAACAAGTAGTTGTTACAAGAGGATCTCAAGCAGAGATAGCTCCAGGTGCAATATGCAGGCACACTTATTTACTAGGTGTTACACATCTTGTGTAAACACAATCCCTCATTGTTACAACCAAGTCTTTCTCATTAGTGCTGTCTGTATTATATGGAAGCAGTACACAACTTAGGAGGTGTATGAACAAAGCTTATTTTGGAGAGATGAGGGACAATTGCCATATTTCAAATATGGTAGTTTTTGAAAATCCTAAATTATCATTTTGGATATTTTTAAAAGAAAATAAAACAATAGAGACAGATACAATACAATTAGTCTGTCTAGTATACTCTATATAAAACACCAAACCTTATGCATTCTATCAATATCAAACATGTCTCACTTTCTTTAGTGATCTAACCACTACTACTTCGGTTGGGGATGCTCGTTAATGTACAAATTATCTTTTACAGCAGAAATATAAGTTCTTGTTGTGCAAATCTTAGAATAAAGCAATGTATCCAAATATATTGTGTTTACGTTGTTAACTTAGGGTGCTTGAATCATTACTCAACCAGTGGGTTTTTATACCCAATGCCAGTAATTAGTGTTCTACAACAGGAGCTACCAAATATATATCAGTTGCAAGCCAGAATTGGTAGAGGCACCAATATTTTTTGGAAGCAAGGTATATTTTCTGTAGATAGATATATGTAGAATACCTCAAATTATTAGAAGTAACATTTTAGAAGCCAGTGTCTCCCACGATGTCAATTCTTGTTCTTTGTGATTTCTAGTAAGAATTACTCATATTTAACAACCAATCATTTTATACCCTGTATATTCGATATCCTGTAAGATAAAAATGGAAGATACAACCTGTTAATAACTGTTTTTTCTTATAATATATGGCATTAAAATGTATGAGAAACAGTAGTTTGTATACATTAACTAGTGAATTTTTATTGGCTCAAGAGTTGCAATTACAAGATTTAAATCCTCACACAGTTGTTCATCAGGTATATTCCTTAATGGATTTAGCTGTGCTCCAGAGGGAATGAGATCAGATACATCCACATATACACTAATGCTGAGGACCAGAGCTCCAGACTGAGATGTGCTTTGCATCTTCTGTTGATGGAGCCTTTTTTGCATATCTAAAGTATCTGAGACCTCATCCCTGCTATTAGTGGCCTGCAGGCCATCTCCCTTAATCCTTCTTTGGCTAATTCAGGCACAAAAAGGCCCTGATTTGCACGACAATACTTTGGCACACTCTCTGCTGCTCTCCTGCAGGGAGAATTGTGCCCCTATGAACAATGTGTCATTTTAGAACAGAAAAGAAATCACAATTTCTCCACTCGGCCAGCTGCCACTGAAAATGCTAATTATCCCTCCCCCTCTAGCATTCTGCAGAGTGCCTGGCTTCAACTGCATTCTCCCTATGAGCACCAGACAGGCAGGTGAGGGGGCATCCATGTCCCCCCTGTGGGCAGATGCTCTGTCTCTTGTTAAGCCTGACTACTGTCTGGTTTTAAAGGTGCATACAATTTTAAATTTAGCTTATTTAAACAAAATTTACAGGTTGTATTTAAATAAAAAAAAATAGAGGCATACCACTTTTGGATATGTTATCTAAATGAATACTGTAAGCATGATTTCTTTAGGCCTTAAATGTAATATTGGATACTAATGAGAAATTGTTGTTTTATATTTTACTTACCATAACCTATTTTTATTGTCTTTACTACAAGCTGCTAAAGAAAAGTCAGCTCTCATGAGAATTGACATTGTCATTTCCTATTTGGATTTTACAATATTCAAAGATATTTTCGGAGTGTATGTGTAATACAAGTCTATTGAAAGTCTTCATAACCAATTAATTTTACTTTTTTTTTTTTAAATGGAGTAAACTGCAGAATCAATCTAGGCTCTCTTTGTTGAAGTTTTCCTGTTGAAACCCAAAGTTCATAAGTAATTTTTTTCTACATCTACTAGAATTCTTTTACTATCCAAATTTATAATTAGTTTCTACATAAATAGCTTTGATGACCCCCTTTACATAAATAATGAAAGATAGTTCTTGAACTTACTTCCAATCATTGATAAATTAAATGTTTTCATTTCTACAGCAGAATATTTAAAAAATAATTGCTTTAGAAGATAAAAAATATATTCAAAAAAGTAAAAAAATGCAGAAAATATTATATTTATGAAGATATTATTAAAAAGGAGTAATATTCCTCTGGTATTATGCATTCATGGCAAATTGTTGACTGGCTGCTCAGTGCTAATCATATTTTTGTGTTGCTTTTTTATTTTTTTATTTTTTTATTTCTCATTAATTGGTTAAAAGAAGTATAATAATAATTTTCTTTTTATCCAAATATTTTCTCTCGAGTTTTGTACAACGGGGGAAATGCGGCAGTGAAACAGAAATTGGTGAGGAAAATTGTAACAGAATAAACATTTAAACATTATAAGTGTGTTAACCTCTTTTAATTTTGACAAAAAAATAGATTAAAGATAAAAATAATCACCTTCTTTATAGAGAAAATAAATAAACTTAAATTTTAATTTTTTTTATAGAAAAGGGAAAGAATGGAAGATAAAAAGTCTTATTTATATTTTATGTCACTTGCTTTACAGGATTTTGAAGAATAAACATTCTGGAGTCTTAAAAGTTCTGCACTTTGAGTTATTATGTTACACCTACAACTTATCTTCTGGATGAATGTGACAACCAGTAATGGGTGTCTAGAGTAGTTATTAGGATTATATGATTGTGATCATTATCTTACCTTCAAGAAATACCTATATTTATTTTTTTCATATCTGGTTAAGCTCTTTTAACAATTATAAGATTTTTTTTGTTCAAATACTCTGTGGTCTTTGGCATTTTTAGCAGATATGGGAGTGCAATTGAGATACAAACTAATTATCCAAAATAATTAATATTTATTTGAATATTGTGAATGAGTTTAAAATCTGAATTTCCCAGCTGTTCAATACCTGAAATTCAAATATATTTCACTTGAATATGCCTATTGCCCTTTGAGTCAAATAAGATAATAAACAGGAAAAAAAAAACGTCAGCTCTGTAGCTAACTCAACTGAAATTTATGCAAATCGTTGCCATCATTCTCATCTATATATAACACATAAACTACAGATATTGAATTGTGAAACTGTGAACTGTGGGTCTTGGGATTCCATTTGGGGTCCACAAAATGATTTCTGTGGAAAGCTTTGTGATGTCTTTAATAGGTTCCTGGATGAAGTTAAGAGAGTTAGAACTTGATTCTGATGTCATAGAAATGGGGTTGGGTCATGGGGATACATATTGCCAGACATTAAAGAAATTGTGCTGTTATGTAAGAGTTATTTTTCTTTGCAATTATTAGTAACATCCAAATTTTAATAAATTCCTTGAAAGCATACATTTGGGTGTTAAATTGTATTAATAATGTAATAATTCATTATTAAATGTGATGGTGAGCAACTGTAAATAATTGTAATAGAAATGATCTGATATTGTCCAAAACAATCTACAATAATAATTATAAATCTCATAGATATTTTGATATGTGTTTTATGATAACTATTTTATATTGTTATGGAAAAAAGTAGAATTTAATTGTTTTTAGCATTTATTCAATATTGTTGATATTGATGTATTGATGATAAAAAAGAAAATAAATTGTTTGGTCTTGCTTACTGAGATTAATATGCAAGTTTCAGACACTGAACACACAATTTACATGTTACTGAATGTCAAATTATATCTAAATGGGAGCACTCAAATTGTTCAAATTAGAGTTAGTGATAAGATCTTAAAAGTAAATTTTCTGTTGCTGTACTGAAATTACTGTGTAAAGGCAACTAATGTTTGTTGTTGTATTCAAATGTGTTTATTAATACACTGAGGGCTAATTTTATAATTTGGAATTAGATACAAACTGCCATGCAATTTAGAACTACTAGTTGATTAATTTGAAGACAATATAAAGTGCTATGTTGATTGTTCCAGTAATCCTAGGGGCTGATTCAATTGCCCAATTCGTAAATTTATACACACTTAAAATCACTCTTAATATTATATTGCTACATATTCTGCAAATATTACTTATTGGCAATAATGAATTCTTAAGTCAATAGAATGCATATAAACATTTACAAAAAAAAACACTCTAAGCCAAATTTATGAGTTCAAGGCATTTTCAAGTAGCTAATTGAATATGGCCCTTAGTATGGTATTGGTAAAAATTGGTGAATACAGCTAATTAAAACTAGCTGTTTTTTCCTGATTAATTGTGTGCTAAGTCATGCTTAAAATCTTCAATGATATATATATATATATTATTTTTTTGTTGCTGTGAAGTGGTCCTTTAAGCACTACGTATTAACATGTAAATAAAATGTATGTGAAAGTGAATTTGTGTGATTAGGATCTATTGTGATTATCAACATGAGAACTTCTTATTCTTGTTACTCCTAATTAGGATAGTTTACCTTTTAGTGAATCAAACATGTGCATATTGAATTGTATCATTCCAAAGATTATCTATGTACATTGATCATGTATGAACTGCATTGTATAGTTCCTCTCACTACCTACACATGTAGGTCAGAGGCAGAGGTGGTGCAGCAGGTGAAAACACTGGGTTCCATCACTGGATGTAGCAGTGGCCTAGAGTAATAGGAGACCCTTAATTTATTAGAGGATAGAGTTGATCCTAGGGGTGGTCTGATGTCTACACATATTTTTCGCTTTTATTGATCTCTACAGACACCTGTCTTTTATGGAGAAGTTGGGGGCATATTGTTTTGCACTCAGGTCCTCCATTCACTAGCTCACCACTGATGTAGATCATACATATAAGTCATTGCATACACAGTTTTTTTTTTTTTTTGCAGAAGTTTTTAGTTAGTGAAGACCTTGCTTTTGGATAGAGGTTCACTAACTAAAAACTTCTGCAAAAAAAATAATTATGCACTTATATAGAGCCCTATTCAATTGGCCAAATCGCATTTGAATGAGGCACTATATATGTACTTAGCCTGAGTTCACTGATATTCTTCCCAGTTTGATCAGGCACTTATAACATTGTAAACTTCAACTGGGTACATACAGTATATACACGTTGTCACTTATAAACTGCTTTGTAGAGTACTCTACACATACCATGAATACACTGCATTGTATAGTTCCAAGGAACCTATCTGAACTGATCATGAATACACAGCATTGTATATTCCCACCCAATACCTATAAACACAGCACATGAATACACAGCATTGTGTATATGGCTTAGTACCTTCATCACTGATCATGAATACACAGCATTGTATAGTCACACTAGATTAGGTGCGCTGCATCAAATAATCAGCTTATTTTGCAGGGCTTAAAGACAAAGCTGTGTTTTTATCGTTGCTGGGTTTTTTACCTAAAAGGACTGTTTTTTGATGTTCACAATGTTGTTTACTAGAATCTTTTAACCAAAACTCATATCCAAATGGACACTATCATCCCAACATGAAGGTGGCTTTTTAAAGAGCACTAAAAACTGACTATATATAGCTTTAGCATTTTTTCTGTGTTTATGTGTGGCTCGATATATTAATTTGTGGCTCAGAGTTTTTGAAAAGAGTGGGAGAAGGGATCTGTCAACATAATAATATGTACAATAATGTATTCCCCTTAAACCGATTGGATACCTATCACACGCATTAATCAGAATTTGTCTGAGGGGGGTCGTGCTATAAAGTTGCATTTTTAGATTGTAAGTAGTAAGTTTCCAGTCTTGTAGGGTGCTTTGGAAAAGAAGCATTTTCTACAAAGATTCTAAACTCAAAAAATGTTTTTGTTAATATTGTATTTTCCTCGTTCTTATTCCCTGTACAGAGATACAGAATATGTTGGCGCAGTACAAATAAAAGTTAATAATAATAATAATAATAATATTATTTTTTTAAACATTTGGAGCACTCCTTTTCACTTGCAAAAATCTTTGTTTTTAATACTTGATAGTTTAATGTTAGATATGTATATGAGTTCTTTGGCATTGTAAGTAAAATCTTACAGGTAAAGGACCACTGACATAAAATGTACCAACAAAGTTCTCACCATGTCTCACCATTGGCGCTGGATGGGAGGGTTCTGGTTACTCAAAATATCACAATAGCTCCGTTAAGGCTCCTCCACTAAATGGTAATCTAAATTATAACTACTGAAATTAATTATGTTTCTGTTTTGTTTTCTCTGAGACCTTAAAAAAGTTGAGTTAGCAACAAGATCTTCTTTTATATGTGTCAGCTGCCATACAATGATTCACCCATGAATAAGTGGAATGGTAGACTATGACTAAACATATAATAATAATAATATACTTGTATATTGCATTATATTTCTTGTATGTTGCATCTCAGATGTTCTGTAAAGATTCTTCTGAACTTTTATAGCTGTTCCTTGAACTAAACAAATAATTGATTCATATGAAATTCACACACATTTCTGGAAGACATTCTGTTCCATTCTCCTTCTTCAGGTTCCTGCCAAACAGTAATATGATGCGCTTGTTTTTGACTCCCAGGAAAATAATATCATGCCAAAGAAATGAGGCCAAATTTAAGAACAGACTTCCAGAGGCGCTGCGCAAATGTCAGTCTGCACGAGCCTGCTTAGGAAAGCAAAATAAACAAATAATTACATTATAGTAAGATGACTGGTGCAGGCTGCTTCTTGACAATGAAACTGATTTAACTACCACATTGTCCAGAGCTTTTGTTCTAATACCAAAAACATGTACACAATAAGAGCAACACTTTAGTTGTATTGTAATGTTCTGATTTTCTCTGCCATAAAAAAACTGGAAGTTGGTGACTACAAAAAGTAAAATCCTAGAAATTTGTTCTGAATAAGAATAAACTAATTTAACTTGATCTAAAAAACAGATTCACAAAGAATTCCATAAACGGACAAGTGGACCACTGACCTGTTTGGGGTATTGATTAAACATAAAAATATTAGACAGTTGATTGAAACCAAGAAGGGCCATCTGTTCTGCCCATTCTATCTAGCTAAAATGTTGACTTAATTAAGCCTCAAGATTAATTAATGTTTATCCCAGACATGCTTGAATTGCTTATTGTGTTTGACCCTACTACATTCACTGAAAGGTTGTTCCACTTGTCTACTCTTTCTGTAAAGTAGTACTTTCACGCATTACCCATACAATTTCCACATTACAACTTCAAATCACTCCTGAAATTAACTAAATACATTGATATAATGGAACATTACCATCTTATCACCCCTCTATAGCTTGTCCACTAAGCTATATGTGTTAAAAATAAACATATTCCAATATGGTCCATAATGTCCACACCAACTCTCAACCCACTATCCTAGTTTGCTGCTGTGTTTTCTGCTGCATATTGAACTGTATATACACAGCAAGTATTTTATGATCATTTCTATGAGTATATTTGTCTCTGTATTGTATCTACCATTCACAGTTAATGTCCATGTTAACAGAAGCTGCAAATGAAAAACACTTTATCATACATCAGATATATTGGATAGCTGTTTCACAGAAGGTTTAGAGAAAAATAATTCATAGTGAGTACAACACATAATCAAACTGTCACATTAAACTGAAGGTTGCTGGTAAGGTCACCACCAAAAAGACTTCCATTGGAGGTAGCGAGACAGATATTTTTTATTTATCCAATCAATCATTTTTAGGACATTTATTGAAAGTGCATTTGCAAAAGAGTTATGAAAATATATATATTGAGGGCCTAGCTTGTGAGTTTACAAAGAAGAATATGTATTTATTTTTTATACAGAAGACAGCCCTGAAATTCGAGCATTTATCATGCAGATTCTGATAGTTTCCAAATGGTTACTAGATGTTGGAAACAGGAAAAAAATCCAACCTTGACAGAACTAATTAATATGATATTGTGTAATTGTGAATCCGATGAGCATCTCATATCAATTAATATAATAAAAAATTATAGGACTAAATGGAAAAAATTTGATTCTTTTGAAATTCAAGATCTTTTGTTGGAATAAAGCCTGATTCCCTCATCCCAATCGTCCTTGGCCTTCCTACCCCTTTCAGACCTCACTCAGACCCTAGCAATCAATGTTTTTGTTTTTTTATTTTATTTTATGTATTTACTTTTTTTTTCTTTGGTACATGTTTTTGTTGTCTTTGATTTGTAACTTGTTTAATGGTGTCTTGGATGGATATGGAACGACTTTGACATATTTCGTACTGTTTCATTTTAGTTTTTTACCTAGGTACAAATTGTAACGCTTCGAAATTGTCTCACTTTATAAATAAGCTTTAAAAAAAAAAAAAAAAAAACGAAACAAAGTAGAATATGTATTGGTTTTATTCAATGTATATTACAATTCAAAACTGAATGACTTATAAGAGACCTGTCTATGAGCATTCAGATTAAAGAAACTCTTAGGGAATGGCTGACAAATAAGGGATGGTCAAGAGTGAAAATAAATCCAATGTGTTTTGAGGTGCCATATAGCTCTTTTATTGAAAAAAATGTCTAATGTGCTTAGGTGCAAACCTAGTTCTGGAGGAACTGAGAGCAGGATCCAATGAGGTTAGCATTAGAGAATATAAGGCCTAGTGCAGGTTGCTGCTGGCAGGCCAATTCATGAAAGCTTTTGTCCTCAATGAGTTACATCACATCATTAACATTCATGATCATGATTTCTAATTATTGTATCAACGCATTAAATCAAAACAGAAATATTGTATATTGCTTACATACATCTAACCAATTGTTTTAGTCAATATTGATAAGGGTATTAGCCCAACTGTTAAGGAATATATAATCTTCCCATGCTCTGGACAAGATTGCAGAGCATGGGAGTGCTTTATTGGATACTTATATTGGCTCCGCATTTGCAGATGACTGCCATTACTGAAGAGACACCTATAACAGCCTGGCCTTTCTTCTCATTTTCTATGTGTGCTATAGCAGATTTAGGGTTCTCACAACCCCTCCTTCCTTCTCCCAGACTAGCCTAATAATGTCTCTCAGCTCTGGATATTGTCACTTGCTACAGTGGCCAGATGGCTATGTGCTATAGGGATGTACCCAAGCCAAAACAAGCTCCATGCCTGCTGCCATAGAACATTTTCCCAAGGGAAAGCTTCAGTGCCAGTTACATTCAGAGATACCCAAATATCTTCAAATTCATATATTCTTAAAAATATAAGGATGGGAGAACCCTTAATGAAAATGGAAGTTATATACTAAAATATAAGCAAAATGTGTAAGTATCATTCTTTTAACATGGTTATATCTGAGAAGGTATCATAAATTACTGTCAAAAAAAAAAAAAGACAATAATCATCATCATCACTGTTTCACACAGAACATTATTTTAACAAAATGTTAAGACCAATTTGATTTACCTATGTATCCTTACTGTACTGCCTGCATCTCATTTGAAGATGCCCTTTTCTTATAATCTGCAGCCATCTGCCCACTTTACCAATTGCATGTCCCAGCTTTTCATTACAGATCTCATCTTCTGTCTTGCCTGCTCAGACAATGCATCATAATGAGGTATATCTAAAGATTATTCCATTGCATTGTCTAGCTCTGGCAAGTGGCTGGCTGCAACATGGAGAGGTAATTTGTGTTGGAAGCAGCTCCAGTTCCATCTGGAAAATGTTGTTATTTTCACATCTGAAATATAAAATAAGAGATTAGAAAATTAAATAAATAAGTATAACATCACATAAATAGGTAAATAAATAAATATAAATATATATACATGTACATGTTGTGTGTTTGTCCTACATAAAGTATATCATTATAGATAATTTAATACTATACAAACATAAAAGCTTATTAATTTTATAAGGACTTTTAAAATGTATTATTCATTTCAAATCCAATTAATTTTCATTTTCTATGTTCAGTCATTAATTAATATTCTGGTTCTGCTGTATTTTTTTTATCTGTAAACTGAATCTAATTTTCAAAAATCATGGCAATTGTTAATTTAAAAAAATAAATAAAATCATAACATCATGAAACTATATAATTCACTGATAACATTAACATTTCTAGATTGTTATTATTATTATTGTTCATAATAATAATTATTGTTATTGTTAATAATAATAATTATTATTTTATTATTCTTATAATTATTATTATTTTGTCACATATGAAGCAATTATGCATCATCATACAATATTAAAGTTTGATAGACAACAAACATCTATCAAAACCTTTGTTATTTTTGATTAAATCCTTAGTTTTCGACATAATAATTAGCTTTTTAATATTGGCTTTGACCAAGAAGATTTTTTTTTTCATACAATACTCAATATAAAGTCTGATTATCTCTTCTGGCTGAGCTTCCAATATACGATTGTTAGCTCCAATGTTTTTTTTGTATTTTTTCCTACACAGAGTTGCCTTTATTCCAAAGATCTCATTCTACATATATGTCACTTACATGTCACATATATTATTCTTATTAGATTTTAGCACAGTGGTTGGTATACATATCTAACTTTGAAGTGGATTATTTTTTTGTACAAAACATTGCTGAGAATTAGGCACTGGAATTTTGGACAAATATTTTAATAATATGTGAATAACATAAAATAATATAATGACATAGCTTAAAATATTTTAAAAAGAAGGTATATATCCTCTTTAATTTTTCCTTTTATATTCCAAAATATTTCTTCACATGATTTTAAAAGTTAACATTTAATTGACACACAACAGTAAAATAGTATAATTGTTTTAGCAAACAAAATGTTATTGCATTTATTATTTGCAGACGTGAGGCAATTACAAAGGTGCACACATTATGGGGAATAGGAACGCAAGCTGCTCATGCACAAAAAATATTTTTCTCATTGTCGTTTGTTGAAGCATTACAGTAACAAAAAAAAATTGTCTTTGTCTGCAACTGTGTCTAGGTCTGACTTTCTTTGTTCTCCGGCCCCTCAAATTCTATTTTGTGGTTGCAGATCTCCGGGCCTACTCCATGTGTGCCTGAAAAGCTGTTGTGTGATGGGCAGACTAGGTGGGCCAAATGATCCTTATCTGCTGTCAATTTAAATTTTAACATGTTCCTGAATAACCAGTAAGAAAGTAGTAAGCCCTATTCATCAGGGATTCATTGAGCCACTATTGTTCTCCTCTGCGCAGCGCAGTATACACTGGTAACATTATATAAAGAAATAATACAGAAAACAGGTGTGTTTTATAGAGGATGGGTAACGTTTCTCCTTAAGCCGCATCTCTCTTGTGATATATGTGTAATTATATATGCCCAGCCTGGCCAGTTCAGCACCACCAGGCCTTTTATTTTTGGTGCTTTTGACTGCATAGCTGCATTCTCAATACGCCATCCACCTGCTTCCCTTCCTCCCCCTCCATCTGCTGAATGGGAGGGTGAGTGGGGGCAGGGTTCATTAGCTTTCTCCAATGCCTCATGCATCAGCAAGCTCTATTACACAGTCAGTCTGTGGGTGAAAGGGGAGGGGGCTTTGTTGTGACAGAATGGACCCCCTTTCACAGCTGTTCAAACCTCGTAGAGCTTGAAGCAAAAGAGTGGGATGGGCAGTAAAAAGTAAGAGGTAGATGGTTGGCAGCTTCTGCGCCCAATATGGAACATTCATTGAGGCCAATGTTGTGGAAGGTGTTAAAAGCAGAAACCCAGGCACACCATAATGTACACAGAGACCCAACACATTCCTTACAAGCACACGCTTATCATGTTTAATCACAAGCTTGACTTATACAAGTACAATCGAGAGACATAGGCTAGCTACTTCACACAAGGTTACAAGTTTGGACTGAAAAACTGAACTTTCCAATGTTTTTTTTATTTTCGGAACCAATTTTTGAAGAAAGTCATTCCATTAAAAAGTTGAAGAATAATAAATTAGAATTAATTTTCCTAAGATTTTATATGTTTTACATTACTAAAAGGAACAACTCATACTTTCATTTTTATATTTTGTGTCATAGTTATCAAATAGGCTAAAACTTGCATAAAAGTTGGAATTAATTTACTCTGATAAAAAGACTACAAACAAAAATAGGTTGGGTATATTACCTTTATTTCAACCCAACTTATGTCATATTTTTACCCAATTTTATATTTGTATACTATCTACAGCTTATTTTTCATTGCTTTTCATTTTTATTTAATACATGGCATAATAATAATAAAACATAAAAAAAACATTTGTTAAATAATAAAATGTAGATGCTAATTATGTTGTTCCAGAAAGTTGTGGTTAATTATTATGTGCTCATTTTGGTTATAACACTATAAAACCAAAATAATTTTTTGTAAATTAAGCAAAGCCAAAATATAAACAAATATATTATTTAAACTGAAAACAAGTATAAAAATTTAAGTTTTGTAGAAAATAAAAAAAAGATTCCACAGGAACATATCATTTCAAATATTAATTCAGTTCAATATAGAAAGTTGTTAGTGGAGTGGATATGTTTAATTACATTATAATTGTTTACTATAAATAAAAATACAAGGATAATAGATATTAGAGTGCATAAAACTCTAAAGTCAAAAAAAGACTCAAAGAATAACCAAAAATAGAGTATACTTTAAAAATTAAGCCAAACTGATTGCTACAGGTTCATCATAAATATAAATAGGGTCTAAACCACCTCCTTAAGTAAGTAGAAACACTACATTTCTGATTAGCCTTCGACAAAGCCAGTAGTGGCGAAACATTCTGTTGTTACTGTCAGGTACTATATGTTGTTTTAACTTTCTTTAGACCCATGGATAGTGGTTTGTTACAGGCAGCCTTTGTATTTTCAGATTTGTAATATGGCCACTATTTTTTCACTACCGTATCTTTCAAAGCTATGAGTTAGTTTGAATTCCCATAGTAGTCTAAGCAGATTTTTGTTTTAGCTGTGTGTATGTGATTAGTTTTAAATTATTTCCTGCAGATTCATCATTAATTATTGCATGACTTTATTTATAGCCCTTTATTTGCAATTGTTTGACATATTTATACTAGGGATTATCCAGCTTGTGGGGCACACCATAGCCCTCCAGATAGGAGGTCTCCACAATGAGACATAGGACTGTGGTAGGCTATTAATTATTTTTGTTCCCTCCATTACTGTTATTATGAATGTATGCTTATATTATGTTTAAAATGATAGGGTATTTTCCCCTCTTATTATACACACAATTTTTCTTTATGAATATTTGGTATTTGAACCATATATAACATACATTTAATTAGTTTTTTTGGTAATTGGGCTATTTGTTGCATGTTTCTGGTTACTAAAAGAGTCAGTTTAGACCCTATTTATATTTGTGATGAACCCGTAGGAATCAATTCGGCATCATTTCTAACGTATACTCTATTTTCTGTTGTTTATTAAAATATTGCTATTCTACATTATAATTGTTTGGTGAAATATAAATCTATATGTTTGGGCCCTCATTCAATTGCAACTTGGCCAATTGAATAGGGGTCTAAATAAGCACATAACATATTTTTTTTATAGAAGTTTTTAGTTAGTAAATATCTATCCAAAAGCAAGATTTTCACTAACTAAAAACTTCTTTAAAAAATATATGCTATGTGCTTATTTAGAGCCCTATTCAATTGGGCAAATCGCAATTGAATGAGGGCCTTGGTATTTAAGCCAAATGAAAAGAAAGAGGATTGGTTGAATGTATATTCAACCAATATTTTTAGTGACCTAAGGGATTTCTTATTCAATATTAAAAAATCAATTTACTACAAAATACTTTTCTTGATTTTTTAAATTATGATAATGAACACTAACAAAATATGACACAAATTATTAAAACAGCTTCAAAGGTGCACAATGTGCCATAATATTAGTTACACTAGCGATTTTAAGCCTGGCAATGCTGTTTACCACACAATGCTAGGTTCTCCCTCCTCTAACTTGTGGGCCTTGCGATAAGCGCCTTCGGCGCTCATTGCAAGCCTCTCCCCCTCTCTATTTTACGGGCCTCTCCCCACTCTCTCTCTCTTGTGTCTCTTTGCCCCCTCTCCCTCCCCTGTTTTCCCCCCTTATCTTCCTCCCCTGTGTCTCTCCTCCCCCTCTTACCCTGTGTCTCTTCCTTCCCACTCCCTCCCTTGTGTCTCTTTCCACCCCACCTCTCCCCTGTGTCTCTTTCCACCACCACTACCCCCCCCCCCTCCACTGTGTTTTTCTCCCTCCTCTGTGCTCCTGTTTGCATTTACAGGTGTGAAACCATTTGCGGGCTTGGGAAATTGCTCATTTTCCCCAAGCCGGTAATGTGGCTTGAGAAAAAGTTATGGCTTTACGGCCGCCATTTTCTCCTCGCTTAGCCGTTTTCAGACCTCCCAAAAACGCCAATTAAATATCAAATTAACCTGCAACCTCACTTACAGGCTCCCTGCCTCTCCCCCTGTGCTGTGTGTGGTTTTGTAAGTAAATTTATTTTATTAATTGGTGTCTTTTGGCGGTCTTCCAACGGCTTCCGAGTTACGGGCTTGAAAAAAACGGCGGCCGTTAAATCCGTAATTTTTTTGAAGCCTGTAAATCGTCAGCTATTTTGAGCCTCTACCCCCCTCAAGCCAGACATGTATGGGCCTCGCCATGAGCATTTTTGGTGTTCATTGTAAGCCCCGCAATGAACTCCTTCGGCACTCATTGAAGCCCTGTCAAGCCAGTCAAGTACGGGCCTCGTGATTAGCGCCTTCGGCAGAATGTTAGGAGACTTGTTGCGCAAAATAAAATATTAAAGTCAACCTTCAGATTAATTTGGAGAGGGGTCATGGTCAAGTAGCTGATTTTTACATTCTGGGCAAAATGGCTCTGACCCTTCACCACCATAATATTGCAAAACGTGATAATTGACCTCTCATAGAAAAAAAAGGGTAAGTGTTTATTTGTACCCATAAACCTATGTTTCTGCTAACTAATATTCAAAACTTACATATCCAGAGACTGTCCATACTTGTGTTGAACAATATTAAAATCAAAGAGGATTATTGATTAGTAATCCCAAGAACAGCAGAGTACCCAAAAATTCCTATTTCTAATAGAAAGCAATCTAAGTCTTCTGCATTACTTGGTCATAGGCTGAAGGTGATGTAGCAGTACAGTCTGAAATAAGTAAAATATAATTTCTATTTCCAGTGCTTCGCTCCAGGGCGTCCACCACAACTTACTGCTGTGGGTTTACTGAATAGGTTTCCTGAATATTAAACAAATCCAAAATATCTAAAAATGAATCACATATTATTCCTTATAACTGCATATGTAAATTTAAAAAAAAACAAAAAAAAAACATAATATTATAATTTGGGAATACAAAAGGGGGGAATCGACTAAGGCAAAACATTTTTGAGTTGCATGTGATTCCCTGTAATTCAAAATAAATGAATGTACATGACTCTATAGGAGATATTTTGTCAAAGGGATTTGAAGAGTAAATAAGGCCACATTCTGTTTTATGCTATAGAACCAATGGGTCTTTCCACTTATGGTGCTGAGACCTTGTTGAATTTGTTCTAAGGGTGAGGGTTAGAGTTAGGGTAAAGAGTTAGGGGATAGGGTTTAGGGTTAGGGTTAGGGTAGTGACAGATGATAAGCTTTACATTGTAAAATACACACAGCACTACTGTACTTTACTATGGAAAGCTTACAATTTGCCACTACCCTAACCCTAAATCTTAACCATAACTTCTAAATCTAACCCTAAACCCTAACCCAAATATAAAAGTGACTTCAGAAACTTGAAAATTATACTCTTTATAGCATTATTGAAAATTGATCAATATATATAATCTCTGAGTAGGTAACCAGACCTATAGAAAAAACCCACTGAGGTGCACCTCTACTTTATTCGCATACATTTTCCTCACCTTACGTGTGATGGGGGGAACCAGACGTGGACCCCTTGCTCACTGTGCCTTAGGGAGTTCAGCTGCACCTCACTGATGAGGCCCATAGAAGCTGAAACGCGTCTGTGGTTTGCTGTTTCTTCTGTTCAGGATAGAATTGCCTGGTATTTCGGGGCTGGGTCACTCTTCTGAGTGAGAGCAGACTGATATACTACAGGATATTTCTCCCTGTGAATGGCACAAATGAGCTAAAATAGGCTGCTCTCTGAGTAGGTAACCAGACCTACAGAAAAAAAAACATTGAGGTATATTTAATTCTCAGATGAGCACCTCTACTTTATTTAAATATATATAATCATATGACTACACTATGAAAAATATGCATTTTATTCTGTTTTTACTGCTTTCGTAATTAATAATTTATTATTCCACAATGTATTCCTGGCAGCTATGAAATCTGGGTAATTACAAGCAAATGATAACTTAGTGCATTACGTTTTTCTTTTGTTAATTTTAACAAAAATCTCATATAAGACAAGACACAGATACTATAATCGACAAAATAGCATTTTCTGTAATATCTTAACCTTAATGCGTTTTTAAAGAAGGAGTCATTAGCTACAGTTTACTTTTTTTGTAGTAGACTTGATGTTTGTTAATTTTATTAGCAATGATTTACACTCATAAAAACATTTTTTTTTTTTACTTTTTTTATACTAAGGCTTCAGGCCATACATCTGCAGTCTCCCCTA
The DNA here is from genome assembly GCA_027410445.1 of Discoglossus pictus. Classification (NCBI taxonomy): domain Eukaryota; kingdom Metazoa; phylum Chordata; class Amphibia; order Anura; family Alytidae; genus Discoglossus; species Discoglossus pictus. The sequence goes on from CM050169.1 coordinate 195,355,072, forward strand.
TCCCCCAGGTGTTATCACAAATCACAAATTGTTTATTTTAAAACCCAGATGGTGTAGCCAATGTGAGCTGCAGCCAAGTCCTTGGGATTTGCATTGCAGAGTTAAAGGCAGACGGATGTTCCATATTTATAGTTTGCACTTGTTAAGAACTTGGGAGAAAATCACAAATACAGTCTTTCATTTCTGTTTTTGTATTTTGTTTCACTGGGAGCAGACTTTGTAATCTGATTTGGCACATGGGATCTTCATTCAATTCGACTGAAAGAGCTGTCATAGTGTTGTAGAATTTACAAAAGGATTAAATATATAAATAAAAGAAGGCGATTCATAATTGAATCATCCTCCTATGTGACTAATGATAAAAACAAATTATGCAAGCAATTAGTACAGAATAATTCCATTTAATGGTTAATAAGTTAAAGACTACTTAGTTACTTTCTTACTACAAACATATTTCCATTAAGAAGACTAGCGATTCAAAATAGAATAAAAAAAAAATCATCCAGCAACACCTTCTAACAAAAATACCTAGTACATTGTTACCAACCTACCCATTATGGCCACCATGATCAACCATCCAGTCCGTCTACCCTGTTATATTACGGCACCCAGACCATTATACAATTCTGGCCCAATGCACCAACCTAGCAATACATTTCTTCTTACCCTCCCACCTTAATCCACAAGTAGTAAAACTAACTTTACCGTAAAGACGCTAGTGGCTTCTAAAATATAGACATTGCCACAGAGGTCCTTAAAGGACCTTTGTAGCAAGGATTAAATAGATGAGCCACAGAGGTCCTTAACGAACATCCGTGGCTTTTGAATATATTTTAGGAAACACAATAGCTTACAGCACCCTCATGGATAAATGGATAATTTTTACATGCTACAGAAGTCCTTCCAGAAACTTCCTGGCATAAAGGGTTAATTTTAGGCATATTAAATTAGTTATGGTGCCATAACTATATATATCTTATATAGGACCCCTATGCCAGAGGGGTGAGATGTGATCCCTAGTGAGATCCCTTAGGGACCCCCATGGTAGGGGTAAACATTTAGGTGCCACAGGGATCCTTTACGGATCTCCATTGCAGTAGGTTAATAGATTGGAGCCATGGGAGTTTCAATAGAGCCCCATGGTTATTGCTATTAGTGGGGTACCATCAGTGTGGGGTCATAATCCCTGGGGTTCCCCCATTTACTGTACTGGGCTCATAGGAGTTAGGGGAATTGGGGGTCCATGGCATTCCCCAATTTATGTGCTATGTGTGCACTTTTTAACCCTTCAGTTGTGTATGATATAAGAGATATCCTACACAATTGAAGGTTTATATTTTTTTCAGCGTCAGATCTGACACTTGAATCATTTTTCTGCCTCTACAAGTGGTGTTCAGTATGCGTAAGTTTAGATAGGAAAAAAGGGCTTACATATAGTATGTTAATTGCGTATAGCCAGGTTAAAATACATTTTGATCACTTGGACGGAATTTTAAATGGGACAGGTCACCGTAACTTGCAAAAACTGATAATTTTTGCATATTTAGCTGAAAAAAAGCCTGATTTTGATTGGTACATTACTGAGTTATGGTGCAAGGTGCACCATAACTCCACAAGTAAAGGATTTCTAGGGACATTATGTTGGCAAATAAAGGATAATAATAATAAAACATTTTGGACTGACAAAGACCAAAATTAGGTAGAGAAAAGACCATAAAATAATTTTTTCATTAGACAAATAATAATTGTAATACATCTGCTGGTCAGTAGAGCCATTTTGACCTTTGTTAAAGGTTGATTGTAGGAGAGGGGTGGTTATATTTATGCAAGAGTAGGCATTGCAGTTTACCTTGGAATTGCTTGCTTTTGGGGATGTGCAGGGAGAGGGGGAGGTGTCAAATATTGTAAGCATCAATGTTTATTTTCTCTCCCTTTACTGTCCTGCCCTACCCACCACATCCACAGCTCAACAGAAGCCTTCCTGGCTCCAAGCTAGCAGGAAATGATGGGTCCTTTTAAAATTCATCGTATTCTTTTAAATGTAAGATTTTCTCAAAACAATATTTTATTCTCAATGCTTAAACTGCGACTAAGGTTTTTAGTATATTACGTTTTTCACGCACATGTTATTTTTTCTAAACGTCACTGGTCCCGTCTCCCTCCACTCCAATCCATAAAAAACTCATCCACTAGACTCATCTACCAAACTCAAAGCTCTGTATCTGCAGCACATCTCTCTCTGTCACTCCACTGGCTTCCCAGAGCCTGCAGAATATCATTTAAAATCATGACCCTAATCTATAATGCACTCTCTTATATCTCTGCTCTCATCTCTATGTACACCCCCAATCGCCCTACCGGCTCTGCTAACGACCTTCTCCTTTCATCCTCTCTTATCACCTCCACTCACTCCCGTCTTCAGGACTTTTCTCGTGCTGCCCCTATTCTCTGGAACTCCTTTCCTCACTCCACTAGACTATCCTCCTGCCTCAAATGCGTCAAAGATTAACTAAAAACTAATCTGTTTGAAGAAGCTTATCCCCTCCAGCCCTAATAAACACATGGCATCTAGTATCCTTCTATACCTCTCTCATACCCTTTAGATTGTATGGGCCTCATTCAAATGCAATTTGGCCAATTGAATAGGGCTCTAGATAAGCACACAGCATATTTTTGCTTACAGAAGTTTTTAGTTAGTGAACTTCTATCCAAAAGCAAGGTATTTACACATTAAAAACTTCTGTAAAAAAAATATGGTATGTGCTTATATAGAGCCCGATTTAATTGGCCAAATTGCATTTGAATGAGGCCATAAGTCTGCAAGTTTTTAATTGGATGTGCTCTAGTGAAAGCTCTGTGTATACTTGATTTTAGGCTCAAAGAATATTGTGTTAATATTGTTTTGACTTAAACTTACCCCTGTATAGCGCTACGGAATATGTTGGCGCATTACAAATAAAGGAAATAATAATAATAATGACCATACATATTATTAACCATACATAGCCATCTCACAACTGCCATAGAAATATACATTTGGATGGCAGATAAGAATTAATAGGTCCACCTAGTCTGCCTATATAGAAAGTAAAAATAATATTTATTGTGTCTCTCTCCCCCCCTTCCCTGTGTCTCTTCCCCCCCTTCCCTGTGTCTCTTCCCCCTCTCCTTCCCTGTATCTCCCCCATGCCACTTTCTCCCCCTCTCTCCCTTGCTGTGTCTCTTCCCTCCTCCCCTCCCCTGTGCCTCCCCGCCCCTCCCTCCCATGTCTCGCCCCGCCCCTCCCTCCCATGTCTCGCCCCGCGTGCCTCTTTCACCCATCCCCTGTGTCTGTTCCCCCCCTCCTCCCTCCCCTGTGTCTCTTTCCCCTCCTCCCTCCCTCCACTTTGTTTCTTTCCCCCTCCCTCCCCTGTGTCTTTATCCCCCTATTCCCTCCCTTGTGTCTCTTCCCCTCTACTCCATGTGTCTCCCCCCCTCCTCCCTTCCATGTGTCTCTTTCCCCTCTACCCTGTCTCTTTCCCCCTCCCTTGTGTCTTTCTCCCCTACCCTGTGTTTTTCTCCCCTTCTTCCTCCCCTCCCCTTCTGACGCTGCGCATTTGCGCACAGACACTTGCAATATGCGCACGTGGCTATCACCGCATGCTGCGCATTGCCTAATAGTTTTCATAGTATGCATGCGCTCCTGTCTGGAGCGTTACACACTATTAAAAATATTATATGTGATTTTTCTTTATTTGTAAAGTGTGAACATACATACATAATATTGTACAAAGCACAATACAATATTAATAAAATTGCAAAATAATTGAAGGTTTTTGAGCTTAAAATCTTATGTACATAGTGCTACTGTACAAAATAAGGCATACAGGAATTGTAGTAAATACATGCTCTTGGATTGATAACTGACTAATAGACAGAAAACAAAACGTTGTTGCAAATGGAACATACTAATGTCTTAAGTGGGGTTCCTCATGGTTTAGTATTAGGTCCTTGCATAGTATTAGGACAATGCAAAATGAAGTGCAACAAAAATAATAAGTGGAATGGAGGCCCGTAAGTGCGCAGGGCTCCCGTCGCATGGATGGTCGCGTGACCCGGCGGAGCCCTGCGCACGCCAATTGGTTGGTGGGCTGGCTGGCCGCGGGGAGGAGCCGGGAGGGGTGTTGGCGTGAGGCCAGCACCATTTTAGCTCACTGTACTGCCGGCCAGCGTGCAGATCACATCGGCAGCGTATGCCTCTTGTGTATTGGGGCTTGCATATATTGGGGGCTTCATAGATTGGGGATTACATTCATTGGGTCATATACTGGACTGGTATATTGTGGGCTGGTGTGTTGGGTGGGCTTGGGGCTTTTGTTGGTATGGGTGTTTGGTGGGTTTGGGGGTTTGGTGCCTGTTGCTGTGTGTGCCTGGGTTGCTGTGTGTGCCTGGGTTGCTGTGTGTGCCTGGGTTGCTGTTTGTGCCTGGGTTGCTGTGGGTGCCTGGGTTGCTGTGGGTGCCTGGGTTGCTGTGGGTGCCTGGTTGCCTTTGGTTTGGGGTGCTGTGGGACGTGTTGGGTGCTTTGGGTTGCCTGGTTGTTGTCTGTGGTTCTGGTGTCTGGCCTCTTTGGCTTGTAGGTTGGGGCCTGTTCACCATATACATATATTGTTATATTCTCTGGGAGATATTATATCTGCATTTATTCCTGCTAGCTAGGGGGATTCTCATTGCTTTATTAGGGGGCCAGACTCCTTTAGCGGGGTATGACCAGGCCACTTTGGCTGCTGCAGCATTAACCGCTGATCTCTCTTGGGGTTAGTGATAGGAGGGTCAGTTAGTGCCTGTAGTGGAGCCTGTGCTAGGGGGTCATTTGTTTTGTATCCTGCCCCCTTTTTTTATTCGGGTAGGGGGGTTCCTGGGTTGGGTGGGGTTTGGAGTATTTTTAGATTTTGTATTGCATTATTGTCTTTATTGCCCGCTGCTGTCCCTGGCCTATTTTTTTTTAGACAATCCTTAGATGGATGCCCAGGCTGTTGCAGCGCTGGAACACCTACTAAGGGTGATTCGCTCTCATGTCCTTTGCCACGGAGTGAGGTGGCTAGAAAACCGCATAGGCACTCCCGCAGGTGCCTCAGCCCCTTCTCTTGCAGTTTCCCAGGAGCAGTTTCGGACGCAATGACCGTGTACAACGGGGACAGGGTCTGGGGAACCCAGGCAACCCAGTAGGGGCAGTGGGGAGAGGAGAGTGACGCAGAGCCTGTCAGGAGCTCATTTTACAGGCACAGACAGGATAGTCAAAGTTCCTTTTGCCTTTTCAGTGACTCCAGAGAGAGATCGCTGTCTAGCAAACGCAGCTGTATTGGTTCCAGCTCTGATCGTGAGCCACGAAAGGGGAGGCCTCATGGGACGGCTCCTGAGCAGGGGCAGGGACAAGGCCCTCAAGAACCATTGACACGAACACAAGGTGAGCGCTCACAACCAGCACCTACACCTCACGGTGGGCGGGAGCAGGGATAATTAGTAACAGGACTGAAAGCTTTGTTGGGGGGTCACGGAGTAGCTTTGTCAGATAAGGATTTAAGGGACTGGGTAGCGGGTTTAGCAGCTAGGGCTTGGCCTCCCATAGCTAATGAGATGAGGTCTGTACCAGGGGGGCATCACGCTATGGTGGCAGTTTCCGACGTGGTTGAGCAGTCGGCTGCACCGCAGGAGGCTCCTAGGGTCTCGGATGAGTCCCTGAGAGCTACGGCGGTAGCATTTGACCTTGGAGGTCTAGGAGCGTATATGGAGAAGGGAATTTATTGATATCTTCTCTCTCTTGCCAGTTTCACGGGCAATGGATTTTAGGGAGAGTAGCACAAGAGGTGAAGGGGGAGATAGAAGGCAGTCTTCTAGGCTCATCCCGCGTACGTTTGATAGCTGGCTGCAAGCCTTTTCTATCCTGGCCTGCGTCACAGGAGAGTAGTTCCCTTCTCAGTGCTCTGCTCTCTTAGTGTATCTAGAGGAGATCAGAAGCGCTTATCGGACGTATGGAGGAATGGCATGGCTAAAGTACGATGAGGACTTTCGCCAATGCATGGCGACAAGGCAGCACATGACATGGAGCGAGAAGGCGATCGCATATTGGCTTAACGTTATAACACCTATGCAGGCTATGTTGTCCTTTTGTACCGGGGGGGCAGACCACCTGCCCCCGCAACTGGTACAGGGCTCAATGTTTGCTACGCCTTCAATGAAGGCATTTGCAAATGGTCCCCCAATTGCCGGTTTAGGCACGCCTGCTCCAGTTGCGGCGGGGAACATGCAGCAACAAGATGTGCGAGTCAAAGGGGGGCAGCCAGCAATAGCGAGCCACCAAAAAAAGGGCAGGACACCGGTGTTGCTGGACGCAATGCTCCCATAGCTCGTACGCTACGGTAAGGTGGGAGGACTGGCGACGGCAGCACGATTGCTGACCGAGGGGTTCCGAGATGGCTTTGTCTTTCCATGTGAAACGGAATTGACCGGCAGCTTTCCAGCTAATCTAAAATCGGCAGACATGTACCCCGGAGTAGTGCAGGAAAAAATTGTGAAGGAAGTGAGCTTGGGTAGAATGGCAGGGCCATTCAGGGTACCGCCAATAGAGAATTTGCCTCTGTCACCATTGGGGGTGGTTCCAAAGAAAGAAATGGGCAAGTTTAGGCTCATTCACCACTTGTCATACACGGAGGGTGCTTCGGTGAATGACGGGATTGACAAGGATTTGTCATCCGTCTCGTATGCGTCTTTTGACGCCGCGGGGCAGTTAGTGCAGAATGGGGGACCAGGAGCGTTGATGGCAAAGGTCGATGTGGAATTGGCTTTTCCCCTTCTGATGGTGCACCCATCCAGCCAATATCTGCTGGGATGTCAGTTTGGGGGGGAGTACCAAGTGGACCTCTGCCTACCCATGGGATGCTCCATTTCATGCGCCTACTTTGAGACGTTTAGTACGTTTCTACAGTGGGTCACACGGGTGGTGGCGGGTCATTCCAGTATGGTTCACTATCTGAATGACTTCATGTCCGTGGGCACGGCAGACGGCTGCGCGTGTCAGGAATTATTAGATGCGTTCCAAATGGTGTCGAGAGTTTTTGGGGTTCCTCTGGCGGGTGAAAAGACAGAAGGTCCAGTTACTCGTTTGACATTTTTGGACATTCAGTTAGACTCAGTTAGGATGGAGTGTAGCCTGCGGTTGGACAAGGTGATAGATTTGCGGTCGGATTTGGAAGCGTTGGTAGGCGCCAGGAGGGTCTCCCTCAGGCGGCTACGGTCTATCTTGTGGAAGTTAGCCTTTGCTTGTCGATCCTAACCATGGGGAGGATATTTTGTAGACGGCTTTCCCGAGCCACAGTGGGCGTAAAACGTCTGCATCACTTCATCTGTGTGTCGGCGGCTATGAGGGAGGACGTGCGAGTCTGGGTAATTTTCCTGGGCACGTTCAACGGGGTGCGGCTTATACACCCACTGGCGGTATCTAACAGGGATATCCAGCTGTTCACCGATGCGTCGGGAAGTGTAGGTTTTGGGGTTTTCTTCAATGGGAAGTGGGGCGCGACGCAATGGCCCGTGGACTGGACGGAGGCGGGTCTAATGGAGGACGCACTGTTCCGGGAACTCTTTGCCATAGTTGTAGCTGTTCGGATATGGGGTTCAGGGCTGAGGTATCAGCAAGTGGTGTACCAGTCAAACAGTATAGCGGTTGTGCATGCTATTAATAGCTCCAAGGCAACAGCAGTGCCGGTTATACGTGTGGTTCGACAGTTGGTGTTGTGTTGTTTGCAGTGGAACGTATGGTTCTGGGCTAGGCACGTGCCCGGATCACATAGCGATATTGCTTATGCCCTGTCTCATTTCCAGTGGGAATGCTTCAGACTGCTGGTGCCTGGGGTGAAGCAACAGGGCGACAGCTTCCCAGAGGAGGTTTGGGAGTATGGAGCGCTGAGGTAGCGCGACTGGTGAGGTACTCATTGGAGCCAAATACATGGGTGGCTTACAGGAAAGTCTGGCAGAAGTGGCAGGAACTGGTGGAGTTGGCCGGTGGTGCTGACTCAGAATAGAGGAGGACCGGGGGCCTGTTATGGTTTTTGTTGCATTGTAAGAGCGAAGGGCTCTCAAAGGCCACGGTGGTACGGCAGACAGCAGCTTTGGCATTTATGTTCAAGCTAGCCGGACAGCGGGACCGGACTAAGGTCTTTATCGTCAAGCGGGTCGTGTGTGGCATGTTCAAAGGCAGGCAGACCCAGGATAGGAGGCGACCTATAACGTTCTCGCTATTGCTTCGCATATCGGATGCTCTGACGGAGGTGTGTTGCTCCCCTTACGAGACTTCACTTTTCCTTGCAGTCTTTGCCCTGGCCTTTTTCAGAGCATTTAGAGTCGGAGAGCTGGTTGCGGCTAGCAGGCGAGGTCCTGGGGGCCTGCAGCGGTTAAACGTTGGCTTAAGGGGGGCAGTTGGTCAATATGGCTGAGGAGGTCCAAAACTGACCAGGAGGGAAAGGGGAGAGAGATTGTGTTGGGTAGGACAGGGACTGATTGTTGTCCTGTGGGGTGTATGACTAGTTTTCTGCAAGTAAGACTGGATTATCCGGGGCCACTTTTAATACATGAGAATGGACTGGCGATTTCTCGCTTCCAATTCTCCAAGGTGCTTAAAATCTGCTTGCACCACCTGGGTTTGGAAGTTGCAGATTTTGGGTCCCACTCCTTCGGTATTGGGGCAGCCACGGTGGCAGCTAGTGTTGGGCTGCCGGAGGAGGTGATCAGGAGAATTGGAAGGTGGGAATCTAGGCATTGGCGGAGTTATGTAAGACCTTCAGCTGCTATCGGCTAACTGTGTTATATTTGTTACAGGCGCTGGAAGGCAACTCTGGATACTAGGTCACTCGTACATATATTGGGCAGAGCAGTTCGGGCCTACTAAAGAAGGATCTACTGGTGCGATGGGCTGGCATTCGGGGGCTGAGATGGAAAGGTGTCAGTGAGTTGGTCGAATCACATGCCTGTCGTTTTGGCAGCCTATCTGTAATCATAGTCCATGCTGGGGGGAACGATTTGGGGGTAGTGCCCATTAAACGTTTAGTCAGGGATATGAAAAGAGAGATAGCTTTGTGGAAGGCGAGGTTCGAGGGAGTGTTAGTCATCTGGTCAGACATAGTAAGGAGGAGGGTGTGGCAGAATGCCAGAGATCCTGTCTGTTTGAATGGTGCTCGAGTTAAGGTCAATACATTTTTGGCCAGTTTTTGTAACAAGATGGGATTCCTGGTCATCCATCACCTTGGATATAGGGGTATAATTAAAAAGGTGCTTGCCCCTACCTCTTGGGCGGGTGCAGCGCAAGAAGTAGGTGGACCCATGGGCGTGCGCCCAGGGTCAAGAGGTTGCTGCCCCTGGTCGGGCTTCTCCCACTTGTTATACCATGTTGGTTTAATAAATTGGCTGTGGCCCGTTGGTTTACCCATACTGTTCTTTCTCAGTGTCAGTTATTGTATGAATGCGCAGAACGGATCCTGCTGGGGTCATGGAGAGGCTAAGCTCTGAAGAAAGATCAACCAAATTAAACGTATTTTCTCTAGAAGAAAAGGCACCTAAGAGGGTATAAGATGATAAATACTTCCAGGGTCAATATAAGGATTTGTCAGGGGAAAATTTGTGTGCCAAAATATTTTCAATTAAAAATAGGTTATCCTTTGAGATAAGACGTAACAAAAAATCCACCTTAAGGAAAGAAAAGTGTTCTTCACAGACTGTGTTAGTAGATTAAATATACTATATAACTTTAAAAATAGTTTGTATATATATTTTCAAATAAAAATAGCATACGTTGGGTAATTAGAGAAGAAGGGATATTGATCCAGGAAGTAATCCAATAGCCAGTATTTGTGGCCAGGAATTATTTTTTTCTTTTTGGGGCAATTGGCAATGTTTCAATGGGGTTTTATGTTTTTTTCAACCTCAGATACAATATTACTACGTTAATATTTTTATAGTTACTAGTTCTACTAGAAGCATGTTCCACTTATCTATTCTCCAGTAGTACTTCTCCATATCTTCTACCTTCTAATGCCAAATTATGACCTATTTCTTTCCAAATATTTAGATACAAATATGTATACAGATGTAAGGTAAAGGATGTGGCTATGGGAATATCCCAAATACATTCTGCAGAGTTTCTCATGATTGGACGTTCCTGTTATCAACAGCTACAAATGCCAGGTTAAATCATCCTAGCCACTATGGGAAATATTACTCGTTCTAAACATAAATTCATAAAGTAATAAATGACCAGAGGTGTAGGAGCCCAAATAATTCTGGAGGGGATTTGTCCACCCATCCCCCCAGTTCCTACACCCATGTATATGACATTCATGTGTTTTTAACACATTACCACATAGTAAGTGATAAAACAAGATGGTGTTTTGGACACATTACATTTACGGTATGCTTGATTACAATATAAACATTTGCAGTGTGTTGTTTTCTTAAATGGGTATCTCTAATGTCCCCTTTTAAAACTACTGTTTATCTGTAAATGTTATTTTGTTGGTATAGTGAGTGCCTGAAATGGGACGGCAAGTTGCTGTGATACAAATGAATGCAATTCACCCCTTGTGGCTGCCTAACGACTTTAGTGAAAGAAGTGTGAAAACTAACCAAGGTGAAGAGAAATGCTAATGTTTTACAAATAAAGGACATTTAAGTGGGGATGATATGTAAAAATTACTTTGGGGTAAAATTATCAAATGGCATTAAATGTAATGGATAAGTGGTGTTAGCTAGAGTTAAGAAGAGTAAAAACAAAAATAAACATAATTCATGTTTTTATGAAGTCTATTTATCAAGAGTGGAGAAAGTTTAACTCTGTTTTGATAGATAGCGCTGACAGAAAACATAGAAAATGAGGATATTTAACTGAACTTTTTTCTATAAGCATTTGTGTTATTGTTTGATGAACCTGAATTAGAACTTGAACCTGCATATCAGAACTACGGTTTGGGCGAAACGTGAACTGATGCAGTTTCTATATAAGGAAATATAAATGTGATCAAAGACCCCGCCAACAATCTTTAGTTCATAGCAAATTTTATAGTGTTTCTGGACAAACTTGAGTGTCAAAATCAGTAATTTTCAGTAGTCTGTCCAACTCTTAATAATATTAAATTAATATGAAAAATATTATCATAACATCACTAGTTAGTCCTGGTCTGGAATGAAATTGTTCGCTATTAATAGATTAGGTGCCATCTGCTTGATCCCCTTTATATTTCTAGCTCCCACCTGTTCCCACCCAATAAGTGATAACATTACACTGAAGGGAGGCAGCCATTCTAACTAGCTATTGATGATTTACTTAAATGTTTGTTAATGATCAGTAAGAGCTATAGTATTTTATAGCACCTCCCTGTAAATCTAGTGTTTCAGAGTTACAAGAGCAGAAAGATGATGGAATGCACCCCTCTGTGAACCTGTCTGACTAACCCTACACTTAAATCACAAGCTCGTGCAAACAAAATTCCCAAGTGGGCTTTTACTAGAAGTAGTGACAGTTGACACTGCAACTGTGCCCACAAACACACACACGAACAACTGTCGCTCAGGCGAATGACATTCAATATGTAACTCCTGTTGGTTATAGTACAAGTGTTATGATGGATGGAGTGGACTGGTGAAAAATAAACATATGAGTATATGTAAAATATCTTAGACACTTTACATAGTAAAATAGACTGGACAATGTAAACCCTTAACTGTAATATTAAAGCAAGTTTCAAGACAATGAGGAATACCTGAGCATGATGCTCATTGAAAGGGTTGTATGGATAGAAAAAAATCCAAAGTAAAACGTCAAAGAATTAATTAACCCCTGAGATTACTTGGTCATACCTATACCTCCATGGAAGATCATTTGGAGTGACCTATATTAATTACGGTTTTATGATTCTTTTGCCAAGATAAGGTAATCTGTGGCATAACCACTAAGTATCCTAGGAGGACATATGAGTAGAACTGTCTTTGAACAGTATCTAGGCTCCATTACAATTTCCCTCTAATAAGGACTCTGATCCCACGGTAGATATACACTGTACTTGAGCTCAGGATAGAAGGGTGTTTTTAATATTGAAGAAGTCACATAAGTAGTGCGAAACGTGTCTATCACTCATATTGGATCAAATATTATCTTTTGATTAATTACTCATATGGAGTTTTAATTATTCTAATCCAATTTTGGTTATTGCAATTTATTTGTATCAGGTCTAGTTATATTTATATATTTGTCTATATATTTTTTTTCTCCAACAAAGGATTATAATACTATATCTGACATATTGAGCGCTCGGATACTACTATATATATTCTTTTCTATACAGAGAGCAGGCTGTCTAGCAATAAGCTACTGATCTATATAGTAGCCTTTGAAATAATATCAGAGATTGGGATTTCACACTACAGAGAATAGCACTACAGAGAATTGCGAGACCCACTACCTGACCAGAGTAAAGGATCAGATGAGAGTGATTCTAGTACCTCACATTCTTGAGGCCTAGTAAGGTAAGGGGCCAGTCGTATTCCTCTCTGCAAAATATAACACATATTGGTTACCCAAGTGACCTGCACCAGAGGTTTCTCCCCCTCCCCCATTTTTGCTACATATCTATGACACTTTTGTGGACAGTGTCCGACGGAATGGGCATTACTACAGCTGATACAGAGAAACAAAATAGATATTGACACAAGCATCATATAGAGTCCCCAGTGGAAAATCTTATACCAAGGAAAGATTCAAGGCAAAAGTCATATTGAGACCAATTGCTCCAAGAGCCCAGGCACCGTTACTATGGTCAATCGACTCTTGTAACAATTACAACGATCCCACGCTGGATGTGTTCATAATTTGGTTTTAATTGTCGTGCTTTAATGCACAAACATTATTTTAATACATTTAATAAAGAATGGTATTTTAACACAATTTATAGCTAAGTCTAATACTCACATGGAAGTGTATCATATACAGTGCCTTGCAAACATATTCACCCCCTTGACTTTTTACCTATTTTGTTACATTACAGTCTTAAGTTCAATGTTTTGTTAATCTCAATTTTATATGATGGATCAGAACACAATAGTCTAAGTTGGTGAAGTGAAATGAGAAAAATATATACATAAAACTATTTTTTAGAAATAGAAAACAGAAAATTGGAATGTGTGTATGTATTCACCCCCTTTGTTATGAAGCCCCTAAAAAGCTCTGGTGCAAACAATTACCTTCAGAAGTCACAAAATTAGTGAAATGATGTCCACCTGTGTGCAATCTAAGTGTCACATGATCTGTCATTACATATACACACCTTTTTTCAAAGGCCCAAGAGGCTTCAACAGCTAAGCAAGAGGCACCACTAACCAAACACTGCCATGAAGACCAAGGAAATCTTGGTACAAGTCAGGGTTAGGTTATAAAAAAATATCCAAATTGTTGATGATCCCCAGGAGCACCATCAAATCTATCATAACCAAATGGAAACAACATAGCACAACAGCAAACCTGCCAAGAGACGGCTGCCCACCAAAAAACTCACGGACCGGGCAAGGAGGGCATTAATCAGAGAGCCTATAGTCCACAAAGCAAGTAGGAACATTATACCTATAACAGTGGCTCTTTTTGTTTTTCAAATAATTGCCTTCAAGTATAAGTGTTAGTCAAAAATACACAAGAATTCCTTGGAAATGCTTACATTTGTTCCGAAATCAAGACTACAATTTTTTAAGTAGATGGGAGAACTGGAAGAGTAGGTGCACCGATAGCTGTCATTATCCACTGGGTAGATCCACTAAACTATCACATGAACTATGATAATCACAAACGTTTATCAAAGCCATGCAAGATATTCACTAAGCTATGTTTCCAAGTAAGATGTCTTGTCATTGTGAGCCATTGTGGTCAATGCATTTTAAGAAAGTGTTGTATATTAACCATGAGCCATAATCACCTTCACAGTTACCCCTTTACCCACCCATCAACAAAGATTTATCCAATATTGAGATCTGAAATATGGTGATATTTCTATTTCCATAATTATAGCTAATGTGAAACACATTCACTGTGAGTGATGAGTATGATGTTATGGATATATTCACAATTTAGTACCTGAATCCTTTTTTAATAGAAGTAGCAAGCTAAATATATGTATAACTTGCTGCTTTTATTAAAAGAGGAACCAGGCCATGGTTGTGTAACACAGCAGAGCATTAAACATATTCATAACATTGTATTCATACCTCAACGCTAATATATGGGCTTCTATTAAAATAAGAGTCATGCGGTGAATAAAGAATGTAATACTGTAATAAACATATTCACAAGCTCATATTCATATTCCCCTTGAATGAATCAAATGTATTTAGTTGCCTCTGAATTAGCAATTACTCTTTACTCTGATGTTAGCATATGCACAATTGCCATTACTACATCAGTAAAGTAAGAAGGTGGGTGTAGATTTAGACATAATTGTTCAGACCAAATTTGACCGATAGACCGGTCAAAATAGAAATCCCTTTTGGCAAAGCCCTTAATGAATTATTTGGGTTTTGCTAAAAGGTATTTCTATTTTGACCGGTCTATCGGTCAAATTTGGTCTAAATGTGTTATACAAATACCTAGGATACAACAATTCCTAATAAAGGCAATATTTCTAAGTCAGACATAATTATTCAATTAAATGTTGGCTAAAGCCATCGAAGGACACTGTGTAGATTGCTGAGGATGCAAAGGGGAGAGTTCAACCTATACAATTAGCATCAAGGTCACATAAGAATAGTTGTTATCATTTATCTTTCTATGTGTCAGTTAGGTGGTATCAAAATGAGGCAGAGTTCACTAAACGGAGAATCCTCAAGTTGGTATACAAGATGTCTGGTGTTCATGTACAACACATATATCTAACTGAGATTACTTCACATACCAAGGGGACAGAGTCAGTGAAGTGGACTGCTGGAGCGGAAAACCACTAGTCGTGAGAGAGTACCAGTAACTAAAATCTCATCATCACTTGATGCATTTGAAACTTTGTCTTTGTCAACCCAGTGACTGATATCAGCTAGTCAATAAAGAGTATCAAGTTTATTTATTTTAATCATCACTATCGTTATCTTTTAATGCGACCAGTAATAGCTGAGTTTTAGATCTTTTTAAGCATAATGTGAATGCTCAGTTAGGTTCTGTTTGGAAGGTGCTCTATGAGCAGAGATCTTTTGGTGAGTTATAGGAAAGGAAGTAGAATAAATGGAGGGATATTGGGTGTTGGTGGGACTACACCTTGATTAAGAAATAAATGTAACTTTAACTAGCACCTGTAGCCCTAATAGCTATTGGACTATGGCTGACAAAAACAGCTAGCCCTATCTATTCTGTCTGTAGCCCCTTCTGATAAACCAACTTGAGAAGGACAGCAAAATCTATAACCCCACCATTAGTTATGGCTTTATCCATCATATAATTGCCACTAGAGCTTATTCACATTATTGCAATTGCATTAAGTTCCAGTAATGCTTTAATGTGGGTCTAATAAATTGATTTTTATATCACTACACAGAACTATTAATGGTACAAGTGGCTATCTCACCAATGCCTTTGGCATCGGCAAAGATGCAGCTAAAATATATAAATTTTTTAATGGGAGCCAGGTCGTCAGGCAACAAATAAGTATGTTCTAAATCAAACTTCAAATGTTTTAATATTATAAATTAATGCTTAAATACACTCTAAGTGATACCAAGATGAATAAAGAGTCGGAAGCTGCTTCCTCACACCTAATGGTATATTTAAATTGTAGTGTTTTCATTAAAATCTACCTCTTTTTAACTTCTAAAACTGATTTTTGCCTCACAAGAACCCAAACACCATCTCAGAATAGGCACAGTTACAATTTTCCTATGTGGTTTTAATATTGTGTGCACTTTCAAATATTACGAGCCTATATAGACTATTACAAGTAAAAGTGTGCATTTTTATTATTATTATACGAGTTCTGCTATAATCATTATATTACAGTAGGTTTCACATTGCAAGGTGCCTTTGAGGTTACAAAGTTCATGGGAGGTAAGCCGAGGTTTGTATTTCCAGGGGAAGGGAATGTCTAAGAGAGGTGTGGGTCTCACAAAACCTTACATTACAACCAAATGGTAGCTTGGTGGATACTACAAAACCAGTTGTTTGTGTTGCTGTCTAACACATGGTCTCATCTTTAAATTAATCTAAGTCATTTTAAGATAACCAATTAACATAAACATACATTTCTGTATATAATTTACATAATACTTTCCAGGGGAGGAGCCCACGACGGACAGTGACCTCACGCCTTGGGCCCTGCCCAAAGCCCCAATGCTTAAATTAAGCATGCCCTTTGAGGGCCAGTGGGCCGGGCAACTCACCTCCCGCCACAGAGCGAGCGAGGGATCCATCCTGCTGTCATTAAAGCCAAGGCCCGCGCAACAATCTCTCTCTGAATTCCAGCATGAGTAACACTAGCCCGATTTTGGTCAGATGTACTTTGTCCTTACTGAAGAACTCGTCGGCCCGACCGGCTCGAACTCCTTGTAATAGATGGTGGTGAAACCCAGCTTTCTGACAAAACTTGCCAACTGTTGGTTAATCTTCTGACGCGATCAGTCCAGCCCGACAGGATCCCGAGCGTTTCGCCATGAGCGTTTTTTTATCATCTCGGACCATATCAGATACATCCCCGGAAACTTCTTCATCCAACTTTCCACATCTCGCTTCATGACTCTCAACATTCTCTGCATGTGAACCGTTCCCAAGTCATTACTGCCGGCGTGGATCAATATTACGCTTGGCTGTCCATAACGCTGGGCATACGTGTCCAGTACCCCATCCACCTGTGCCCACCGCAGGCCTCGAATCCAGAACCACCGCACGTGCAAGTTCGTAACAGGGAAACCCAGTTGTTCCTTGTCCTCGGTAACTGCGGCTAACCTGTGGGCCCAGTACACGTACGAATGGCCCACGATCCACAGTTGCTTCTGTCCTCCTGAAAGCAGAAAGCAACATCCATTAGACTACTGCCCTGGGCCACACGTAGGACCGAAAACGTTCCGACTCCCATCTCCCGATACGCTTCACCGCGGTGTCAGGCAAACCTAACCTGGCTGCTTCGGTAGCGGCCCCAATTCGGACGGAGTGCATCCAGAACTCTGACTGCTCTAAACCCAGACGTTGTAGTGTGCCTTTTAGCACCCTCTCAAATTGATAACGGGATAACGCCATCCCATCGGCATGAAGCAACAGTGAACACCGTCCCGCCGGTCGCTGGTTAAGATACTCCTCCACACATACATAGGGGCAACACTCCGTGCCAACACGATGAAGCACCTCTTTTCCTTTACCCACCTGGTCAGTATTAGACCTCTATAACCATATCACTACCGTGCCGTCCCTCAGACAGGTATCCACCAACTGCAATACCCCGGAACCGTGTCAACTGTTCGCAACTAACTCCCCCATTCGAAACGCTCCGAAGAATGGAAGGAAAAAGCTGAACGGAAAAGCAGAGATTAAAAAGGGGGTTCTGCAGGTTAGCAACAACACCTGCACCAATCTCAGCAACAGGGAAAAGGTAATCGGCCGCCTGGTATCCGGCCTGCGATCACCATTAAACATGCCGCGCACCACCTTGCGCACTAGAAACTCCTTTGTAAGGTCCCACTGCCCTGCCAGCTTAAACATGAAAGCCAGAGCTGTGACTCTCTTGTTTCGCCTTCCTTGGTGCACCACAGCAGATACCAAAGCGGGATCCCTAGGGTCTTATCCTCCGATGTAGTCCCACCGGCCATAGTAACTAGGTCATTCCATTTAGCCCACACGCGTCTGTACGTGGCCCATGTCGCCGGGGCAACAGACTGTCTGATGAGTCTTGTTACCTGGCAGCTGCAAGCTCCCAGAGCTCTGCGGGAATGGACTCCCCCAGCACGTTCGCTCGCGAGGCCAATACCCTGAACCGCTCTTCCTGAGACCAAGACTGGTGGTGCTCTCTTTCTGAAGAAGCGCGGTCCCATTAAACTCGGCAAGGAAAACCGACCATACCCTTGCGTCATCCCGCATGGCCCTTGAGACTTTGATAAAAAGATGTGGCCTCAAGATGCCTGCAGTAGCGAGCAATATTCTCCTACAAAATATCCTCCCCATGGGGATAATCTTGCAGGTGAAGTTCAACTTCCCTATGACGGATTGCAATCGTTGCAGTGACACCCTATGTGCACCTTCCAATGGACTGAGCTCCGCTTTCATGTCCGCCACTTTTTCCCAGGGAAGACTGCATTCCATTGTCATGGAATCTATCCGAATCCCCAGGAAGGTCAACTTTGTTGTGGGGCCCTCGGTTTTGTTGTGGGCCAACGGTACTCCAAAATCATGACAGATTCTGGTGAACACCTCCAACATGAAGCGGCAAGTATCTTGCCCTGCCGGACCAACGAACAGGAATTCATTGAGGTAGTGCGTAATGCTCCTATACCCCGCTTCCGAGCTCGCAACCCATTTTAGGAATGGGCTGAACGCCTCGAAGTAAGCACAGGATATTGAGCACCCCATAGGTAAGCATAGGTCGATGAAATAACTGCCATCGACGAAACAACCCAGGAGCCGGTGACTCGACGGATGAACCGGCAACAACCTAAACGGCGCTTCGATGTCCACCTTCGCCAGAAGAGCACCAGCGCCAGCAAACCTGACCATCTCAGCAGCCGGATCGAAAGATTCATAAGACACAGTTGACTGGTCTTTTGCGATCCTGTCGTTTACCGACCGCCCTCTGAGATAAGAAAGATGTTGGATCAACCTAAATTTACCCTTCTCTTTTTTGGGGACAACGCTGAGGGGGGAAACGACCAAATCCTGAATAGGAGGGGAAGCAAATGGACCCGCTATCCTACCCAGTTGGACCTCAGTCTGGACCTTTTTAGCCACTACCCCCGGGAATTCCTTTGCTGACTGCAAGTTCGGTCCCTTGTATCCCCCAGCTCTGTGTCACATGGGATACGGAAACCCTCCTGGAAACCCGATTCCAGGAGGCGAGCTGCAGCGTTATTGCCCGGCACTTTACCGTATCGTTTTAGCCACGGCAGCAAGGCGGGGAGGCGTATGGGCGTCTTGCCCTTTTGCAGGGGGCTCCCCTGATCTGCCCCCTTCCTTGGCTCTGACACATCTAGCGAGGCCGTGTTTGCCGCCGCAGGTAGAACATGCATGCTTGAACCTGCCCATCTGCAGACCCCTTCATTGTAGGCAAAACAGGTCTTGAGACCAGTGGCCACGGCGGGGGCTGGGGCTTTACCGGACCCACTACGAAAGGGCAGCATGACGCGCATAGGTGTCATAATATTTAACCAGTATGCCACTGCTTTGTCACTCCACGCCATCGTTGGCCTGGATGCCAAATACTGGCGGAATTCCTCATCGTACCGCCACCACGCCATGCCCCCTACACCTTGTGGGCATTGCGAATTTTGTCTATGTCGACAAACAATCCCAAACTTTGTTCAGGATGTCGCTCACATAGCACGCAGGCCATGATGGAGAAGGCCTGAAGCCAGGTGTTGAAAGTCCTAGGCAGCCGCCTAAATGACTTACAACGGTCATCTCCCTCCCGAAGGCCCCTCTCACCCACGTCGAGTTGTCTGGAAATGGGAAGAAGAGAGAACAACTCAACAAATTCCCTCCTCCAATTTTTTTCCTTAACCTCCTGGGGAAGATGTGCCCCCAAGTTGTCCAATGAGTACAAGACCATTGGTCTCATGGCTGCATCGGTAACCCCTGCATTGCTACTGCCTGCTTGCGGACCAGGTACAGCCACCGTGTCGGAGGGCCCATTACCCCGGCCGGCGCTGCTTGCCCCACTGTCCCATTGGCCCACGCGCTCTTCGCTAAGCCCCCTATCCACGCACCCATTTCATGCTCGCTCACTGCAATGTTGTGTGTGTCTAAGAGGGTCTTAAGGGACCCAAAAAACCCTGCCTTTGTGTGTAGGGGTTCACTTTTTCCTGTATCCCCTATCTGACCCACCATCGTGAGCTCACCCTCACCGCCCGTGGGCCCGGCTCTCTCCTGCCTGAGGGGTCCTGGCTGCCCTGACCCGTATCCCCTTTTGATCTCCTGGCCTTGCTCTCAGCTGGACGGGGGTCCGATGGCTCTGTACCAGTGAGATGGGGGGATTGCCCGCTGGCACCTCCATTATTGCCTAGGCCACCAGCCACTACAGGCTGAGCCTGTGCAATGTATGGAGGGCCTACTGCAGAAGGCATGGGTGGTCCCAGCCTGTCCTGCACCCACCTGACACCTTGGCTTAAGGCCTGGGTCCTAACTTCAGCCAGTAATGTCCTCAGCATCCATACCAGCACAAGCAGAACACACACTAAAACGGATGAAAAACGGACCACAAACGAACAGGAAAGTACACAAACTCACACTCAGAGCTCATATATACACTGCCCGTTATGTGCTGTTCAGCTGGGATTGATCTCAGTATTAACCTCCTACTTTTTTCTTTATTGTGCAGACCTCCGTCCGTTTCAGGCTGGAGACCGCGCTGCTCTGCCCGACGCGCGAACACGGGCAGAAGTCCCGTCCCTGATGCTCCCAATTGGCTGATTGCCTTACAGGCTCCACTGGGTCACGTGACGCTACGTGCTGACGCAGGGAGCCTGTGCAGCCTCGCGTCTATCAAGAGTCCCAAAGAGTCTTCTTAGTCAATTATATGCCATATCTCATGATGTCTTTTCACATGATCTTGAATAAAAAGTTTGGTTTTCCATGTGTAGAAATAGACTTTGTGCTTTGCATTAGAAACTTATTATTCCACTCCAGACAATGGGCCTCATTCAATTGAGGTATTGGGAGATCCGGGAGCCCGTAAGTGAGGTCGCAAGCTAATTTGCTATTCACTTGGCGGCTTTTTGCGGGCTAATTCAGCTTCCAAGTTACGTCCTTGAAAAAATTTCAATGGTTAAACTCGTAACTTACAGCCTCCAGAAGCCTTTGATCTTTCACTTTTGCATGGCTAAAATGGCAAATCGCTATTCAATTGCTCAATTTCCCCAAGCCCGCAAATGTTTTCACACCCGTAAACGGCAAATGGAGAAAATCCTAGGAGGGCTAGACAGGGACCCGCAAAGGGGTTAAACACCTATTCGTAGCAGTGTAAATGCAAACAAAAATCACTACTGCACTGTAAATAACGGGGAAAGCGATGATAGACATTAGAATTAATTGCACAACAGTCTCAAGCTTACAAATCGGCAGTGTATAAGATGTATTTTTATGTTTAATTTCGGGGTTATATTGATCTCGGGAATCAATGAGTTAATACATATCAGGCCACCCATATGGACTATAACTGTATTGGCATTCATTTTCATAATTCTTTATTTTGGGGTTTTTGCGAGTCTGATCGCATATCGGACCGCGAAGCTAATTGATTGACATGTTTCACTGGCGTTAATTTAACAGTCTCATTTTCTATTAGCGGTTACGGACTTGCTGAATTGATCATGTTCCTGCCCTGAACTGCTACAACCCAGTGCATGCTTTACAGTTTCGGCTTTGGGACAGTAACTTGAGCAATTGAATATCATGGCAATCGGAGACAAACGGGAGCCTGCAACACACCTGCACACATTTGGCCATCTGCAATCGAGTTGCGCGCTTCAAATTGAATATGGCCCAATAGGTTAAGGGTCCCATGGGAGAGCTGCATGTGGCTAATGTCTGATTTAACAAATCTGCTACCCTAGAAATCGCCTGAAGGTGAAAATGCAAGATTTGGTACAGAGCAAAGGATGGGAAGGAAAGTAATGAAGAGAGAAGTAATGAAGGAAGCAAGTAAAGGAGGAAAGAAGGAAAAGTAAAAGTATAGAGTAATCTGACCAGAATTTGGTGAATAAAATTGGAGTGATGGAATGAAGTTACTCAAAATGTCACAATAATTCTTTTAAGCTTTATAAACCACATACTGGAGAACATATTAACACACATAGAGGACAGAACCGCATACATGCACTGGACTGACTACCCACAAAGGACTCAATATCCTGGACTGAGAACATGATCAGCCGACCTATCCTGACATTCAGGGACAGATTTTACCAGAGGACGAAGGTCTCAAAACAAGGGACTATCTGTGGGTGTATATATATTTTATGCTGTCCTAGGCCATTCAGATGTGTGCACCCTCCAAACCCCACTTGCAGCTTCTCCATGTGATATGTATATATATGGTATGTCAAAGCCTGTCAAGTTCACTTTCAGAGATGAATATCACTACTTATAGACATTTATTTGCATATGAAACCATATTTCAATGTATTGAACTGCATCTTCAGGTAGCCTGCTGCACCCTGAAAATGTGCTGCCCTAGTCCAGGGCCTTGGGTGCCTCGGCAGAAACACACACCTGGGACTGCCCCATGAAAATGGGGTCACTGTGGTATAAATAGCATCGGATATGGGAAAAGAGAGAGAAACAATGTCGAGAAAATGAAAAAGGCTAGAGGGCTAAAATGAGAATGTGATGAGTGGTAGGAAAGGGAAGTAAGAATAAATAAAACAGGGGAAGTAATCACAAGAAGATATAAATAAGTAAAATTATAGTGACAACTAATGGAGATTGAGATAATGTGCAAAAAAGGAAAAATAAATTAAGAAGAAGTGATTGAAGGGAAACTAAATAAAATTGGTGGCGTCTTGCATGCTTCCCTCTTGATTTCTTGCCATCTTAGGTCCCGACCTTGTTGACCTTTTGGGAACTGATGCTCATTAATGGTCACGACCATAGTGTCCCTTGTAATTGATATTCAATATTACTTTGTAAAGGCAGGAATACAGCATGAGCACTATGTGGTAAGACTATCTGTATATAGAACAATACCATAACTGCTTTATATCACATTCCCAAAGGTCATTTAGGGATTTTATAACAACACTAAATCACGTTTCGCCTTTTTGCTTTTCACACTAATGAAGACACTAATAAATCTGGCAATAAAACTGCAATGGTGTCTCCTACTTTCATAAATCTACATATATATATAACTGTCCGAAAGAAGTTCTTTTTGTGTAATCATTATTACCTGTGCACTTAGAAAAAAAAAAGTAAAATGCAGAGACGATGAAGTCTAAAAGCTCATGCATGTTTCTAAATACAGATTAGTTTATATACTGTAGGCTCAATAAAACGATCATATATACAACTGGAGTGTGGAAACTTTACATTGTACAACTCCCTTCTTAGAAACCCAATCCTCCACGGGTTGTTATAAAACCAATAAATACTTCCATGCTGTGGTTTTGATGGAGCCTCCTTGTAACCAGTCAGTCCCCCTCCCTACTAAAACAACAATTATAGAAATGTCAGTGTAGTAGATATATGCACTATATGTATATAGTAAGCTTACAGACTGTAAGAGCTAGAGACGCCAACAGAGCTTGGGGTCATGTAGAAAATAATCAATGTACAGTTACAACTGTAAAAATAAGCAGCACTTTTGTCCCAGTATGAATAGGAGAAAAATAAACAATAATTACATTGTTGATAGATATATAGATAGATAGATAGATAGATAGATAGATAGATAGATAGATAGATAGATTATATACCAAATAATATTAACTAAGATACTAAGGAAAGTGTTTAAAGAAGTAATGCAATATAATAAAATATTTATGGAAAGGTCACATTTGCATTTTTATGAACATTATTTATACAGAAGTTATTTGCTGTAGTTAATATTCTAAAAGTCCTGTAGCACCTGTATATTGACCTGTATTTGTGAAGCAGGATTATGAATGCATCTGATAGAGGAGAATTAGTAGTGTATGCAAACATTTTTGTTTGCATGAAAAAATCCCAAAATAAACATTTAAACACTTACATTGAAGTCAGCAAAATCTATTAAAACCCTCAAAACTCAGGCTAAATTAGCATCAAATTTAAAATGATTTGTTTTGGACAATCAGGTTAGCTGAAACTTTTGAATTAACTCTGGGTTCCTGTTTGTGCTGAAAAGCAGCCTGGGTTATGTAGTGTATCACTGACATACAGACAGGAAGCTGCAAGGATATTGACTGACAGCAGGTAAATAGTGGGTTATTATTGCTCCCCTGATGCTGCATGCTGATTGGAGGGGGGGGGGGGGGGTCAGATGCCTGTGTAGACACCCCTGGAGATGTCAACACACTTATTAGAGGGATTTTTAGATATTAATAAAATAAAATGTTTTATGAGATGTGCTGTATACATATAGGCTGCTTTTTGCCTAAGGATTGCAGAACTATATTAATCCATGAAACTTCCATATCCCTTTAAATAGACTATATATGGATGCACGGGCAGAGCTACCACCGGTGCAGCTGGTGCTATGCACCAGCGCTCTACATCTCCTGGGGGCCCAAGTGCAGGCTGTATTGTAATACAAATCTCCCTCCCCCTTGACATATCCAGGCACCCCTAGGTCCCCTCGACCTCCCCCCATCCTGTGGTCGTCCTGCCTGTTGCCTGTCTTCCACAATGCAAACAGGACCCCTGCGGGAGGTGCCAGTCTCTGAGATAGGCTCAGCTGCAGGCGTTGGGGAGTGGAGCATGCAAGAAACAGGAACGTGATAGATAGGAGAGAGGGGGAGAATTAGAGAAAGGGAGAGAAAGGGAGAGAGCAAAGAAGGGGGGAGAGAGAAAGGGGGAGGGGGGAGAGAGAAGGAGAGGGGAGGGGGGAGAGAGAAGGAGAGGGGAGGGGAGAGAGAAGGAGGGGGAAGAGAAGGAGTGGGGGATAGAGAGAATGAGAGGGGAGAGAGAGAAGGAGAGAGGGGAGAGAGAGAGAGAGAGAGAGAGAGAATGAGAGGGAAGAGAGAGAGAAGAGGGGGGAGAAAGAGAAAGCGAGAGAGAAGGAGGGGGAGAGAGAGAAGGAGAGAGGGAGGGGGAGAGATAGAATGAGAGGGGAGAGAGAAAAGAAGAGGGGAAGGAGAGAGGAGAAGGGGGAGAGAAGGAGGGGGACAGGCGTAGAGATAAGAGGGGGAGACAGAAGGAGAGAGATGGAGGTTAGGAAGAGAGAAGGAGCGGGAAATAAGGAGGGGAGAGAGGGAGCGAGGGGAACGAGAATGAGGGGAGAAAGAAAGAGGGGAGACAGAGGAGAGGGAGGGGGAGGGAGAAAGAGAGGGGAGAAGGACAGTAAGGGAGAGAGGAGGGGGAGAGACAGGGGGGGGGAGAGAGGGATAGAGAAGGGGAGAGAGAGAGTGAGAAGAGGAGAGGGTAGGGAGGGACTGGGAGAGAGGGAGAGAGAAGGGGAGAGAGAATGTGAACAGGGAGGATAGAGGGAGAGAGAAGGTGAGTGGGGAGGATAGGGGAGAGGGAAGAGGAGGGGGATAGAAGGGGAGAAGAGGAAGGGAGAGAAATTGAAGGGGGAGCGAGAGAGGGGGAGAGATGGAGGAAAGAGAGGGAGAGAAAGAGAAGGAATTTGGTGGTTACACTTCAAAAACGTAGAAAAAAGAAATATATATATATATATATATATATATATATATATATATATATATATATATATTTATATATATATATTATTGTTGGCACAGAGGGCCCAATCTAAAAAAAAAATTTGGATCACCACCACCATCCGGAGGGTGGGCCCAAATGTATTTATTTGTACCGGGTCCTCCATTCACTAGCTCTGCAAATGTATGGATGCTTTACTTTACAAAAAGGCAATTTTGCAATACGCTTTGTTTAAGGAAGATTATCACCTTTAGTCTTAAAATGCAAAACTGCATGCCACAGCCTATTATCATTTACGGTATTTGTAAAGCAAACCAACATGAGAATATAGAGAACACCCTTTCACCTGTAAAGGAGTAGTGATTATTGAGAATATTCTTCATTTTTGTTTTATTTGTAATGTGTCAACATATTCCTACTGAATTACTCACTGCCAGCCATCTTGCATCTGTCACACACCCCACCCTTACCTTCTAGATTGTAAACTCTTCAGAAAAGGAACCCCATTTCTGTTGCACCAAGCTGTCTGCCCACTCATTTGTATCACATTTGTATTGTATTGTACCTGTACTTGTAATTTGTACCCACTCAATATTTTCTGCTTTGTAAATAGCGCTACGGAAAATGCTGGTGCTTTATAAATAAATAAAAATAAAGAGCGATTTGTGTTTCTTTGTAAATGCTTATAATTTTGCTTATAGACCCATTAGGAAGTGATTGGCATACTAAGAAAACCTGGTACTGTTGTGGAGTAATTAAGTGCTCTGATCAGTGGGTGAAAATGCAAATTAAAGTTTGCTAATAAAGTGTTGATAATTTCTTAAATCCAATCAAATAACTACTGTTTTGTCCATATGTCCCTTTGGTGTCCAATGATCCTGTTATTTCATATTATTAAATTTATTTCCATGGGTGATCATCTGCATCTAATGCGTTTATAGCCCTAATGTGGCCCACAAGATTTGCGGCTATTAAATTGGCCCTGTAAAGCAATGACTACGGGAAGTGGAAATGTGAACAGAACGCCCGCAAATGCTTTGATCTGTCAAGCCCGTGACTGTTACGTTCCAATCACAATAAATTTACTGGCGTTCAAGCCCGTAACCCGAAAAATTGAGCCAAAAAGCCTATGGGTACTAGAGAGGACCCGCTAGTGGGTTAAGTCCAATCCGTAGCACTGTAAATGCAAATATACACACACTACTGTACATATAATAAAAGGGAAAGTGATGTTAGGTATTAAAATAAATAGCACAACATTCTCAAGCTTGGAAATCGGCAATATAAAATACTTTATTTTCAGTTTAATTTCCGTGTTATATCGATCCCAGCAATCAATGTGTTAATACATATAATGGAACTCGCATGGAATAGAATATCATATTTACTGATTGCATTATTTCTGGAATGTGGGCAATTGAAACCCGTAAGACTTTGAAATCTAACCTCTGTGTTTCAGTGACGTAATTATGACAATCTAATTTGCCATTGGCTCCACTGAAACCACGGGTTTGACTAATTAATCATGTTCATGGCCGCGCATCCAACATGCGCAAGAATGGTTTACGGGTTTGAGACGCAACTCGCGCCATGGTCTAATTTAATAGCTCTGTAACACAGTCGAATTTCAAGCTTCGAATTTAATAGGGCTGCTTTTATGCCCCCCAACTTTTCAGCGACTAAACTAGTGTTGGGTGAGCATGGCAGCCACTCAGGGTGCAACTGTAAGGGAGGAGCAGTTGATATTGAATATTTTTTCTTCTGTGGCAGGAATTTGATATCCACAATTTCTGATACTTTTATACATACTAATTTACCTAAATATGTTAATAATAGATCATTGGCATTAATTTGTCATATTGCCCTGAGACATTGGATTCATTGGGGAGAGACTGTTTCTGTGCAGGCAATCTAGTACCGCAGGTGCTTATCAGTAATAGATAATATTTCTAATAAATAAAATTTATTAATTTTGGTTTGCAGGTGATTTAGAAAGGCTGAGTGGCAAATTAAATCCGACAAGCTTCAATGTTAGTTTACTGTAGGAAAATGCCATTTTTTATATAAAATTCAGTCGCTAGCTTGTCGTGGTGAAGGGGTTTGTGTACATCAATGAAGCTGTAAGCTATACCATGCAGAGTCACCCAAATTGGACAGGTCAGTACATAGAGGTCAGACAAGTCACAATCCACTGGAAAAGGAACTGGCAACTTTTCCAGGAAAACCTTATGTATAGGCACGACCAGAGACATAACTATTATGCCTGGCATGCTGTGGTCCATAGAGTCATACACGACTGAACGACACAACAAGTTGAAATAATATCATATATGCTGTGACCCACTTGAGAAGGAACTGACAACCCTCTGCCATGAATACCAAGTGGATCTGCATGATATGTTGCAGTCCATGAAGTCACAGAGAGTCGGACACAACTGAGCAACACAAACACACAGTCTAATAAAAAGAAAGTCTTGCCAGAGTCAGACCTGAATCTGAGCCATTGATAATCATAAAATGTTTGTACTGTGTGTATATACATATATATATATATATACACAAGCAGAAGAAAGTATAGTGGGTACAAATAGCAAATTACAAGTACAGGTACAATATAATACGTTTTTTAAATGATTCTTAGAATATTTAGCTGATAAAGGCCTATAGAGTAGCTTGTGTGCTGGGCTCTCGTGCCAGCATTGGGGTTACCCCTAATCCTCGGTTTATCTATACAATATGCACACATTCAAAGCACTGTAATTATTTCGACATGTTCCTCACAGTCTCTGCTCCAGCGTTTAATAAACCCTGCCAAGCTCTGTCACCTCAAACGACCAGAAAATCAATGCTCAAAAAGCAGGGATCTAAAAGCTTGCGGTCTGAGGAACATTCTCACAGCCACACCTCAGTGTCCCCTGGCAGGAGAGTCTAGGCCGCACTGCTGCTTCGGCCTAGCCAGATAACCCTCTTCATATTACTGCTCACAGCTAGGAGCACACATTTTTCCACTTTTGTTTTCAAGAGTGTTGTTACATAAACACAAAGAGAAAATGCCTCGACTCACAGCACAGTAATGCAGACCGGCAAGTCACAGAAATAGTTTTACAGAAACAAAAGTACATTGAATTCTCAGAAAAACAGGCATAGCTTGTGTGCACGCATAGACGTGAATGTATCAATAATGTGTGTGTGTGCGTGTATACTGCATATAAACAATACTGCCAGCAAATGGTAAAAGTGCCAGGGTGAGGAAGTGTGAGACTGAGACAACGAGACACTCAGCACTTTCACTTGGTAGGCAAGAAGTGATTAACTGCTCATCAGCTTCTCAGCACCAGCTTGTACCATTTATAGAAAAAAAGTGCGTTGTGGATACGGAACAAAAAAAAACAGGAGAGAGCGGACAGAAAGAGAAGTGGGGAGGAGAGAGAAGATAAGGACAGATAGGAATAAGGAAGTATATGTAGAAGAAAAGAGAGGGGTGGATAGATTAAGGGAGATAAATAGTGTAAATAAAGGAGACATAAAAAGGGGAGATGGAGAGGGTGAAGTCAGAGAGAGGACGAGTAGATATATATAGAGGGAGATAAGAGGGAGAGGGTAAAGACAGAAAGGGGGAGAGGAGATTTATGGGGAGAAAGGAGGGGAGAGGGTGAAGGCAGAGAGGGTAGGAGGAGATATATGGGGGATAAAGGAGGGTAGAGGGCGAAGGCAGAGAGGGGGAGGAGGAGATATATAGGGGGAGAAAGGAGGGAGAGGTTGAAGGCAGAGAGAGGGAGAGGAGATATATAGGGGGAGAAAGGAAGGGAGAGGTTGAAGGCAGAGGGGGGAGAGGAGATATATAGGGGGAAAAAGGAGGGTAGAGGGTAAAGGCAGAAAGGGGGAGAGGAGATATATGGGGGAGAAAGGAGGGGAGAGGGTGAAGGCAAAGAGGGGGAGAGGAGATATATAGGGGGAGAAAGGAGGGGAGAGGGTGAAGGCAGAAAGGGGAAGAGGAGATATATGGGGGAGAAAGGAGGGGAGAGGGTGAAGGCAAAGAGGGGGAGAGGAGATATATAGGGGGAGAAAGGAGGGGAGAGGGCAAAGGCAGAAAGGGGAAGAGGAGATATATAGGTGGGAGAAAGGAGGGGAGAGGGTGAAGGCAGAGAAGAGATATATAGGGGAGAAAGGAGGGGAGAGGGTGAAGGCAGGAAGGGGGAGAGGAGATATATATAGGCGAGAAAGGAGGGGGAGGGTGAAGGCAGAAAGGGGGAGAGGAGATATTTAGGGGGAGATAGGCAGGGAGATGGTAAAGGCAGGGAGGGAAAGTGAGATATATAGCGGGAGATAGGAGGGGAGAAAGTTAAGGCACAGAGGGGGAGAGGATTGATATCCGGGGAGATAGGAGTGGAGATGGTATAGGCAGAGAAGGGGAGAGGAGATATATAGGGGAGATAAGAGAGCAGATGGTAAAGGCAGTGAGGGGAGAGGCTGAAGACAGTGCGGGGGAGAGGAGGTTAATAGGATGAGATATGTGTGGAGACGATGAAGGCAGAGAGAGGAAGAAGAGATTATAGTGTGAGATAGGAAGGGAGAGGGTGAAGGCAGAGAGGGACAGAGGAGATATATAGGGGGAGATAGGCAGGGAGATGGTAAAGGCAGGGAGGGGAGGAGAGATATATAGGGAGAGATTGGTGGAGAGGAGAGATATAGGAAGAGATATGAGGGGAGATGGTAAAGGAAGGAAAGGGGAGAGGAAATATATAGGGAAGATGGGAGGGGAGATGATAAAGGCAGACATGGGGAGAGGAGATTAATAGAAGATATGTGTGGAGAGGGTGAAGGCAGAAAGGGGGAGAGGAGATATATAGTGGGAGACAAATAGACAATAAGAGAAAATGCATGAGAGTGGAGACAGAAATGGGGATGAGGAGAAATAAGCAAGGTGAGAAATAAGAGAAATAGAGATGTGAGATAGGAGGGAAAGGGTCAAAAGAAGACTGAGTGCAGAGAGGAGAGGTGGGGAGAAGAGAGGCAATGTAGAGTGGAGAGAGAGAAGATAAATAGAGGGAAGTGAGAAAGAAACAATAGAGAGACTTCCTGGTACTCGTATACTAGGACATGCTTTGGGGATATTATTATTATTTGGATTTTATTGGATAATAACCAACTCAGAAACTGTATTAAAATGTTATGTCAAAATTGTTTGTTTGCTTTAAATCTGCTCTTAACCTGAAGAATGGAAGTTTGGAACATTATTTTTTAATATGTTTAGGTTCATATAGAGATCTAGGATTGTATCTGACGTCTTAAATGGTAAGTGGAGGAATTTACTACAAGGAGGAAAAGCAAATAAACTGGGTCATGCTCTGGGTCATTTCGGAGTTTGGAAAAAGCGATTAAACCCCACACTAATGCATAAGTAACCCATTTAAAGCCATGCATCTGCAACAAGCTGCAAATAATTCAAATATTGTTGCAAGAAATGGACTCCTAAAAAGTAAATAGCATTTAAAGGACTACAGTAGTTTGGAAAAAAACTTAATGTGGTGGTATGAAAATAAAGATATTGGCAGTTGTGTAATTTGTGTGCATAAATGAATTTTTAGACAAAATATTTTATTTTAGTAGACATTGTTTGTGCCTGAAGGACTTCAACAAGTGGGTTATAAAAGGATATTTTGAATTACCATTATTCTAACATACCACTATAACCCCAAATTAAAGGTGTGCTCTTTTGAAGAACTAAACCTGAGAACAGGAATTTTTATTTTTTTTAGAAAATAAGTTAAATACAACTTTTAAGAAATTGAGCTGTACTGGGGCTGTAATTTTGTTGTGTATCGATTTTTGTTTAAAAGTCAAAAGTTAGGGGGTTTTGTATACTCTTAAGGCCCCAATTGCTTCTTTTGAAATCTCACACAAGCAAATATTCTAAAGTTGTAATAAAATGTAGTATCCAAACAACATTATGTTTGTTCCTAGTAATAGTTATGATTTTTTTTTTACTTTTCTGAAAGGAGTTTGCAGGTCTAGTTCTACAATGAGTATAAAGCAAATTTGGGACTTTGATGCCCATTGTTGAGAATTAGTTATTTATAAATCAAAATATTGTGCAGAACAAATATCCAAAAGCACTTGTGTGTATAATTATGGGATCAGCACATAAGCAGTGTTTAGAACGGATTAGTGTTAGACGCACACTTCTCTGTCCTTAGGGCATATACTGTGATTTCTTACTCTGGCACATAATGTTTAAATCCATAAATTACTAAAAGTATGAACCCATAGTTAATAAGCGTGTTCATAGGTTCTAAAGGAATTAAATTGCCTCTGTAATGTTGTTTTTTTTTCATGGAATCACCAAAAGCATTTACAAAACTAGAGAAGTAGGTGTACTAAAGCAAAAAAAACAAAACACAAATATATATAAATTAACCATGTGCATCCAATTATCATTGTTGACTCTCATTAAAGAGATTGTTGAATATCCTGATATTAAAAAAATGTATATTTCCATATTACTTTTATTCCTCATTTTTTTTAAATAATTTAGATGATTTAATGGAGAAAAACAGCATTACAGATGTCCTCGACATCAGATTATGCCTACTTTCACCTAAAATGAATTATTATTATTATTATTGTTTATTTGTAACGCGCCAACATATTCCGTAGTGATATACATGCATCGTGATCAAGGCAAAACAATATTGACACATTACAAGGAATGCTACTTAATTGTAGACCCACCCGTAAAAAACTGTGCATTAAAATGATAGCAAGTTCAGTTATATGACTAAAAATCCATATTTATAAATACTCTAGTGGGATCTACAGAGCATATAATAAATATACACAGTTTTTCTCAACAGTATTCACAATACAAAATGAGGGGAGAAGCAAGTTCCATAGAAAAGACAACATGTCAAAACAACTACTATCAAGGGAGTATAGAAAATACAAAAGGAGTTGGTACAAAGAAACCAAAATGGTTATTTTTGAGTATTTTTGGATGGTTTGTAAAATCAGTTAGATAACATGCAGTTTGTTAGTGACACGGCGGAACAACCCACTTGTCATGTAGCTGTCTCTGCATTGAGCATGAAGCCACAGCTGATGCAGAATAGGCCTGACATGTGCCTGGGTGACATTTGGGACATATTTGAAAATACTTTTGTGTTTTTTTCCAGGTTTACTGGATCAGTGCATAACAGTTCAATATAATGTTCTCACCCACCAGGCTACAAGTTGCCAGTCAGCACCTGATACCAACTTGGACCAAATGATTTGTAAGAAAATGCCATTTTTGGAGCAACTGAACAATGTTATCATGCATGGGCATAACATACATAGATAGCTCAAGTTCATAGGCCAACATTAAATTCATTGCTTTTGTTGGTAATATGGCT
Organism: Discoglossus pictus; assembly: GCA_027410445.1. Lineage (NCBI taxonomy): Eukaryota > Metazoa > Chordata > Amphibia > Anura > Alytidae > Discoglossus > Discoglossus pictus. The sequence goes on from CM050169.1 coordinate 195,388,000, forward strand.
TTAGTTTTATTCATTTTTTTTATAGTTTTAATTATTTTTAGTAACCTAAAATCTAAAGTTATAAAATTATATATATATATATATATATATATATATATATATATATATATATATATATATATATATATAAATAAAATTTGTTGTATACTGTACAACTACCCCGTTGACTCACACTTCATCTTGGCGCCCAGCTATTTTATTGATCCTGATTTATTGTAGCCTTCACCCACTGACTCATGTTTCATAATTTCTTGTATTCTGAACACCATCAATAGTAGCAATCTCAATGCATTTCATGTGTATAATACTGTATATATATATATATATATATATATATATATATATATATATATATATATATACTGATGTATGTATATGCAATAAATAAAAGCATTTGTAGTTTGTTCCCTCTATATACTATTAATTGGTTCCAAAGGTATCAGCGTAAATTGTTGTTGTTTAGTCGTGTCCGACTTCCCACGACCCTATGGACTCAGGCACTCCAGGCACAATCGTTATGGTCTTGTTGAGCTTATCCATAAGGTGTTCTTGGCAAAGATACTGGAGTGGGTTGCCAGTTTCAGTGAACCATGATTTATCTGATGCCTCTGCTATAACCTGACCATCTTAGGTGACCCTATATGGTATATACACAGCTTCATTGGAAAATGCTTATTTACAATATATGTATTAATTTGTATATATATATATATATATATATATATATATATATATATATATATATATATATATATATATAATGTAATAGTAATCAAATTTACCATATGCATAGCATTATTTAATTCTTTATGGCCTGGATTTTGCATATGTTTATGGAATTTAATATTTATAGAAGTACTTGTCCAGTATTCTGTACCTGCAATTAATAATCTCTAGATTGTAAGTTTGCGAGTTTTCAGTCTTGCACGGTGCTTTGAGGAAAGCAATTTGGACACTGGATTCTAAGCTCAAAGACAGGGCCCTCCATCTCTGTGTTAATATTGTAATTGTCTTTGCCTGGAACTTACTCATGTATAGCGCTACGGAATATGATGGCGCGTTACAAATAAACAATAATAATAATATTGATGAAACTATAAAATACATCAGTGTAATTCAGGGACCTACTGTGTGTACAATGGGAAACAGATAATCTCATTAGTAGTTTGATTCGGAAATCACAGACTTCATGTATAGTGTGTATATATATATATATATATATATATATATATATATATATATATATATATATATATGAAACACTGAAAATCAAACAATGTCTAAATGGGTCACAGGTCTTTTTTCTTTGATCAGTGCACAATAATTTGTCAGGCCAGGCAAACATGGGGCCATATTCTATTAGCTACTTGCAAATGCCTTTAACTCTCATTCTTTTAAATAAATGTTTATATGTATTCTATTGACTTAGGAATTCATTAGTGCCAATAAGTAATATTTGCTGAATATGTAGCAATATTAAGAGTGATTTTAAGGGTGTATAAATTTACGAGTTGGGCAACTGAATCAGGCCCATGGTGTACCAAAGTGGGGGAATGGGACAATTCCTTGTATTGCCAAATGTGACTTGCATCCCTGTTTTGTTCTCTACCCTAATAAACCTTTTTTATTATCATTCTGGCCCCAAGCTATTAGCTTCTCGATCTGGCTATACAGACATCTGGCCTTAAGACCTCTCCCCGCTATCTTTTCGCACGAAGCTGTAAAATTGAATAGCAATAGTAGGCTAAGTACGGGGGTAAGAGAGATATAGGAGTGATTGGGTGGAGGATAAGAGGCAGGTCCCAAAATAAAGAATAATACAATAGCTGCCAAAGGCAGCCAGCTGTCTCTGATTGATTTGCTCTTTCACAAATGCTACAAATGTATGCCCCCCCAACCTATTGAAATACTGACAGTGCAGAGTCAAAGGGAAGCTAAGCACATATGTGCTTTTACTGAAAGGGTTAAGAAAGACAAAGCCCTTTAAAAAGAACCATGTCCTGACGCAGCCTTTAGAAACCACTCGCTTTAAATGTTCCTAAACAATGGCACTAAATCCCACATATGCAGCCGTTACATTTCAATTTGTTGGGTTAAAATAAAAATCACCAATATATTGTGTTTGTAAATTTACGTTCTTTGTAATTAGATATAGATTTAACTCTTAATATTTGTGTGTTAAATGGCAGATCTAGACTTGATGGTATATTTGTTTAGCAGCATTTTGATACACAGCATGTGATGCTTAAAAAAAAAAAATTAAGGAAAAAAAAATTGGGGTCTTTCAGTTGTTTCCGACTCTCCGTGACCTTATGGATCATAACACACCAGGACATCTTTATGTCCATGGTCATGCTGATGCAGTTGGTATTCATGGCAGAGATACTGGAGTGGGTTGTCAGTTCCTTCTCCAGTGGGCCACAGCATACAGCTCCTCAGTGGTCTCCCATCCAAGTACTGACCAGGCCCAACCTTGCTCTGCTTCAGGGTGGTGTGCACTCTTGGTTCCCTGGCTGGATTCAAACCCAGGTCGCAGCGGTGAAAGCACATAATCCTAATCACTGGACCACCATGGAACCCCTTTTCAAAAAAAGAATACTGGCCCTTTAAAACTATTTTTTTTTTTTTAAGCACATCAAACTAGGGACATGAACCTGCAACTCTCCCCTGCTGGGCAGCACAAATCCGGCCAGTATTAACACTGAAGTGACCCAGCCCGCCATAGAGATGGTTACCAAAGGTTCATCACAACACCACTTAGATAACTTACTATAGGGTTTACAGGTGTAAAATAGAGGACAAGCAAATTAAGTGGGGACTCACTAGTCATCTATCCACTTGCATTAGGTATAACCACTTGTATTATTACCCTCTTCTGCAGTGCCATAATTACTCATATCACCATAGGCCATGCCCATTATAACTTGGTTTAGCACCCATACATCAGGGTGAGACCAGTGTGATCAAGAAGACCAGAACAACAGAATAAGGTATAAAAGCCATATTTTACTTTCTCTTGCATTATATCAATAAATCTGTACATTTTTTGCAAAAAGTAAAAAAACAAAAAACATATAGAACACTGTACATGCATAGTTATTGAACACATACTTTTCTCTCCAAAAGGAGACATACATATAATTTCTATAAATTGTTTCCAAGCCAGTATTATGGCTTAACATTGGATATGACCAACACACGTTATATAAATATATAACTTATTTTAGCTTTCTTATGTTACATAAATTGCTGTACATTAATTGTGGTATATTAACAAAATTGCATGATAATAATAAAAAAAAAAATTATATAAACAGTGCAAACATGATTATACAAACTGAAATGCTACATACATCATTGTACATGTTTATGGGTATGTATAAGCTACAAATCCATGATGTTTCCTTTAACATTCACAGCACTCGTAGAGAGAAGGGCGCCGCACCCTGCCAGCGCAGCTCCCTCTATATAAAGCATCGGATTTTGGGGAGGGGTATACTGGTACAGACATCCAAATGTGTGATCGGATGTGGTGTGTGATTCTGGTGGCACGACACCGGGTCCATCTGGGAAGCCCACTCCTCCAAATTGTACAAAAAAACCCCAGTTCTCCAAAAAAAAAATAGCAGTCCAACTCCAGTCTTGACATGGTCACTCCTTGCTCTGGGAGGGGGGATGGAGAGGGGCGATTTGTTTTTTCTTACTCGGATTATCTGAATCTTTTCTTAAGTACAGATCTGAAATGAATAAGGGATAAGGTTATTAATAAAAAAAAATGATAAAATTACAAAAAGGGATCTAAATCTGCAAGATTAAGTTAAAAAAGGTTCTATAAACAAAGTGAATAATAAAATAAACAAATACAATGTTACGATTTAACTATTATAATTTGAAAATTAAAATAAAAAACAGCAACAGTGTTTTCAAATCTGGCAGTAATAGAAATAGCAGATTTTTCTGTGCTAAAATGCATAAAAAATTTTATATAAAAAAAAAATAATAATAAAAATAATATATATATTTATAAATCTATGAAATTGCTGTGATGGAAACTCATCTGAGCTGTAAGATCTTGCACAGCTGAAGAGCTCCCCCTTCTCAGCCATTGCAGACCCTGCCCTTGTTTATCTTCTCTCCAGCCCAGATCCCCCTCCCCCACTTCTTCCCTTCTACATAACCCCATTTCCCGCCAGTACAGCTTGTTTTGCAACTTTTTTTTTTCTTCTCTTTAAAAGAACTTTCCAAGGCGGAGCTAAAATGATTGAGTAACACTGCATGCAAAAAAATCATGTGCAAGTCACCAACTCCCACTTTCTACAACCAAAACAAGCCCAGAGAGTCCAGGCTGCAGATCGAGTTCTATTAAAGCTCCCCCTATGTATCCCAATGTCTTGGGGTCACAGCAGGATAGGGTTACCCTAAAATGCACATTTATATCACAATACTCACCAGAGCTCATCGGATCTTTTTTCTGGGGGTCTGCTCCAAAGTGCTCAGGGGGAAAGCTGTCTTTAGACTGTCAGCCTTTGGACACAGGATCCTTTTTCTTTTGGGGAAATAATCTGCAAAAACAACAACAAAAAAAGGGTCATAAATGAATTCTGACAGTTCGGGGTCGCATTGATTTGAAGATTTATGAATAAAAATGCATTTTAAGTATACTAAGAAGAGACTGGTAATCAATATATTTACATAATTGTGACAATATAATCTAATTAATATCCTCTGATCAACATATATATGATAACAGCTGTATATACGGGAGCCCGTTAATTCGGTCTGTGCTGTATTTACGGGAGTCCGCTAATCTCAGCTGTAGTTACGAGTGTTTGTAAATCTGAATATGACAGGGTTCTTACCGGTTATGGCTGTGCTGAGCTCTCTTTTCCTGTGCAGGGATAATGATGATGATGATGATGTGATTGTTGATGCTTTGCTTGGCCCTTTAACTCCCTGGCACCTCCTGATCTGTTTCTCTGCATTTTCCTTCAAGCTGTCTGGACTTTCTTGCCTGTGCACTGCCTCTGTTGGGGTATCCTCCTTGGGCTCTGGCTGTCTACTTGCTGCTGACATTGGTCTGGGCACTTGTGATGAGCTGGCAGGGCACAGCCTGTTCTCTCTGTAGAAGCTGGGCATCTCCTTGGTCTCAAGTGGCTCCCAACAGAAGGTGCCCTTTAATGGGGTGCCAGACTCAAAATCGAAGTTCCATCGTTGGCAGTCTGATGCTTGGATCTCCTTGAGCTGCCTCTTGAGCTCAGATCGCAGCTCATCATGATCAATCGGTCCAAACAGACTCCTACATGCTCCCCTTCCAGGGCCAGTGCCAAGCATTGCTGTCCTGGGCATGGCTGCCAGGGCATCCTCCTGCATAGCAATGTTAGAAGTAGCCATGGCCGTGTTGTTGTTGTTGTTGCTCAGTAGTAAGGAGCTGGGCTCTCTGGATATGTCTGGGCAGGGTTTGGGAAGCTTATATAGAAAGGGAGCAGGAGTGGAAAAGACAGCAACACTGAGGAGGAGTCTGCTGAGGAGGGAGGGGACTTATCCACAAGAAAAACAGCATGACGTGCAACCTTACAAAACAGGGAGGGTGGGTCTGTGCTGGCCAATGCTCCTCTCTTTACCTTTTCCTTTCCAAAAAGGGGAGGTGGATCAGAATAAAACCAAAGCCCCTCCCACAGCCCCCCCCCCCCTCCCATTCAGAGGGACAGGAGGTGGGGTGTTCTTGCCCAGGATAGTAATGTTAGTTTTTTGACACTGAAAAGGGAGGGTAACTAAAAGTGACTTATAAACTGTAACTGATATATACCACCCCCTGCTTTGTATTATCTATCTCTCTGCATATATCCCAAAGGGCTTCATATCCTATTCCCACTGGAAATTATTCCTTTTAACTCATTCTGCTAGAAGTATATGATTTCTGCCAATACATGACCTAGACAATTGGCCAAACAGATGGTGTATGCTAGTAGCAGATAATGTGCAATAAAGGATATAGACAAGTGTATAGAGGTATATTGTGTACAGGTGCACAAAGTGTATGGTAGTTACACATCTATGTAACAAATGTACAACTGCTGGCATTGTGCACATATACTGTATATATATAGAGAGAGAGATCATATTATCTAAGCACAATAAATAATATGTGTTTAGGGTCATTAGTGATTAATTAATAGGAAGTTATTGCACTTTTTTCTGTCACACACCATGCTCCATCCTACAAGGGACCCGATGTGTTCTGACACACAATGCTCTTTACATGTGATTAGTGACACAATCCTGCAATGTGTATATATTGTACACTGGGCAAAAGCAGATCAATAGTTATAAGGGTATTGCCAAATTAGGTATGCAATACGATATCAATATATAGCTGCTCATACCAATTATAATGATAGATTGATATACAGATAGATGGATGGATAGATAGATATACAGTTAGATATATAGATAGATAGATAGATAGATAGATAGATAGATAGATGGATGGATGGATGGATGGATGGATGGATAGATATACAGTTAGATAGAAAGATAGATAGATAGATATACAGATAGATAGATAGATATACAGATAGATGGATGGATAGATAGATATACAGTTAGATATATAGATAGATAGATAGATAGATAGATAGATGGATGGATGGATGGATGGATGGATGGATGTGATGGATGGATGGATGGATGGATGGATAGATATACAGTTAGATAGAAAGATAGATAGATAGATATACAGATAGATAGATAGATATACAGATAGATGGATGGATAGATAGATATACAGTTAGATAGATGTATATATAGATAGATGGATGGATAGATATACAGATAGATAGATAGATAGAAAGATATACATATAGATAGATAGATATACAGCTAGATGGATAGATAGATATACAGCTAGATGGATGGATGGATAGATATAAAGCTAGATAGATAGATATACGGATAGATAGATAGATAGATAGATAGATAGATAGATAGATAGATATACAGTTAGATAGATGTATATTTAGATAGATGGATGGATAGATATACAGATAGATAGATAGATAGATAGAAAGATATACAGATAGATAGATAGATAGATAGATAGATAGATAGATAGATAGATATACAGCTAGATGGATGGATGGATAGTTATAAGGGTATTGCCAAATTAGGTATGCAATACGATATCAATATATAGCTGCTCATACCAATTATAATGATAGATTGATATACAGTTAGCTAGATAGATAGATATACAGATAGATGGATGGATAGATAGATATACAGTTATATATATATATATATATATATATATATATATATATATATATATAGATGGATGGATAGATAGATAGATAGATAGATATACAGTTAGATAGATATACAGATAGATAGATATACAGCTAGATGGCTAGATAGATAGATAGATAGATAGATAGATAGATAGATAGATAGATAGATTTACAGCTAGATGGATGGATGGATAGATATACAGCTAGATAGTTGGATAGATAGATAGAGTGATAGATAGATAGATATACAGCTAGATAGATAGATAGATATACAGCTAGATAGATAGATAGATATACAGCTGGATAGATAGATAGATAGATATACAGCTAGATAGATAGATAGATAGAGTGATAGATAGATAGAGTGATAGATAGATATACAGCTGGATAGATAGATAGATAGATAGATAGACTAATAAATGCTGAAAGCAGTAACACTATATTCATAGGGTAAGATGAGCAATTCGAGGTGTCACTTGAAAGATTGTCTGTGTCACCCACAAAAGATCCTTTCCATAGTCTCAGGAGCTACCCACTTTAAGACACCAGTGATCCTTAGGTTTAAGCAGTGTATAACACACAGAGCAGTTTACTCTGTGCCTGACTCACACACTCTACTACTGCAGGTATTATATGAATGTGCTTATGTACTTACACACCTGCAATGCACTTAGCCATCACTAATAATCTGATTACTGTACTTGTCATCACTTTTTTTTTATAAGCTCCTTGCAATTTAGGGTTTTGAAAAGAAACCCCACAAGAAACTTTATGGCTCTAATAATAATGTTTAATGGCTGCTGTAAAGCTCTGCAGACAAGTGAATCCATTTTCATGTTGTTTTGTACAAATGCAAGTGATGGACCTAATGAGGGCCAGGTCTCAGCAGTGGATAAGCATGACCATGGGAGGAGGAGGAGGGTGAGCTTGGGGCTGTAATTGGAAACCTTAAGAAGTCAGCACGTTCCTGGAGCACCCTGCGTGTGTATGGGGAGGAGAGAAGGGAATAAAGAGGTTTAATGAGCTGGAAAGAGGATATCTCACTAAGCACTGCAATATAAAGGACTGAAAAGGCACATTTGGCAATGTTTCTCAAACAAAAACCATAGCTCCTTGTATCCCTGGCACACAGAGAAATGACAACACAGCAAAGGATCAATGTACAAAGAAAGAAAAGGAATTAACCCCTTTTACCCTATAATTTAGCCATAGACTTTTATTATTGAACCAGCATGGGTTTTCTTTAAAATGTTGGTATACATGAGCTTTCCAGACCCACAGAGTTTCCCTGTTAAGATATTAGTTTTCACCCTTATACCATTAAGGAATACTTTTTGACATGGTGTGCACATGACCTGCCATGATCCTTTAGTCCATGCCACATGTGGCAGATGGGGACAAGACAATGCAGGGGGTGACTGACCCTTTTGACATCTTACTCTGACCCCACATAATAACACATTAGATAACCTTCACACTGGGGTTATATGTGATGGGCAGCAAAGCTTTGTAAGGCTCCTACAATATATGGCATGTAACCCTTCTTTCAGTGCTAGACATATAAAGCATTGATGTGGTCATCTGACAAATTCATCTTGTATTATAAGTCTCGCCCATATTATAGGATCCGATTCTATATCATAGCATTATTGGAAAGCTAATCGTAAATATGTTTTGTTTGAGTCAGAATATTGTATTTTATTGCTATGTATAGTGCTTAAACTTGCCCCAAATTGTACCAAGCGCTGCAAATATCACTAATATAGGGCCCTATTAAATTCCAGCCTCGTAAATAAGAGGCTTCTACTTAAGCCCTACGTACTGCAAAGTTTCTCTAACTTACAATGCTATTAAATTAGCCCTGCTGCGAGCAACGTGTGAGCTACGCAGCAGGGCCGTACGTATCTACACTGCGTAAATGTACATGAGGAGTGACAGCCTGCGAGATGATATCGCAGGCTCCCACTCCTCATCAAGTGCTGCGGGGGTCCTAAAAGGGACCTCCGCGGCAGTCCCCCACATAAGCATTGCCGTGGGGGGTACTCCAAACCCCCCCCAGGCACCTAAAATGAACCCCCCCTCAATGCGGGGGTCCCTGTCGGGACCCCCGAAGTGTCCTCACATGAACACCTTGCTGCAGGGGTCCATAGGAACCCCCGCAGCCCCCACACATTAACCCCTTGCAGCGGGGGTCCCCGATCGGCACTGATCAGGCCCCCGCTGCATTTAAAACTTTTAAATTCCCCGCCGCGGCTCCTTAAAGGGGCCGCGGCACACTATTAGCCAATCCCGGCCGCGGCACTTAAAATTAACCCCCCTCTATGCTGGGGGTCCCCATCGGGACCCCCGAAGTGTCCCCACATAAACCCATTGCAGGGGGGGTCCCCGATCTGCATAGATCAGGCCCCCCGCTGCATTTAAAACTTTTAAATTCCCCGCCGCGGCTCCTTAAAGGGACCGCGGCACACTATTAGCCAATCCCGGCCGCGGCACTTAAAATTAACCCCCCTCTATGCTGGGGGTCCCCATCGGGACCCCCGAAGTGTCCCCATATAAACCCCCTGCAGCGGGGGGCCCCGATCGGCACCGATCGTGACCCTGCTGCAATTCAATTTTAAATTTCCCGCCTCGCGGGTCCTCAAAGGACCGTAAAGGTCCTGAAAGGACTCGCACTAAAAATAATAACCCCAGGCAACTATAATTACCCCATTAACTCATGATGGTCAATCCAGACCACCATAAGGCCTAAATTAACCCATTAACTCATGGTGGTCAATCCAGACCACCATAAGGCCTAAATTAACCCATTAACTCATGGTGGTCAATACAGACCACCATAAGACCTAAATTAACCCATTAACTCATGATGGTCAATCCAGACCACCATAAGGCCTAAATTAACCCATTAACTCATGGTGGTCAATACAGACCACCATAAGGCCTAAATTAACCCATTAACTCATGGTGGTCAATACAGACCACCATAAGACCTAAATTAACCCATTAACTCATGATGGTCAATCCAGACCACCATAAGGCCTAAATTAACCCATTAACTCATGATGGTCAATACAGACCAGCATAAGGCCTAAATTAACCCATTAACTCATGATGGTCAATACAGACCAGCATAAGGCTCTATTTAACCCCATCAGTCCCATAAGGGTATATTATTACCATTATGGGCCTGTTACAACCCAACATTAACCACATAAGTGCCATGATGGTCCTCAAGGACCATCATGACACTAACTACAAACACTACACTATAACCCCCAATAAACCATTTAATCTAAACTAACCCCCCTCTACACTAATCTATTAACACTTACACTACCTACCTACACTACCTACCCCCTAATAAACCTCCCCAACACTCTAATTACAAAAAACAAAAAACCTACAGTACAAAAAACAAAAAAACCTACAGTACAGAAAACAAAAAAAAATTACACACCTGAAAAGGAAAGACAGATAAACACAATACAATAATACATATAATACATTACATACATTACATACAATACATGACATTACATATAATATATTAAATATAATATATTAAATATAATATATTACATATAATACATTACATACATTACATACAATACATGACATTACATATAATATATTAAATATAATATATTAAATATAATATATTACATATAATACATTACATACATTACATACAATACATGACATTACATATAATATATTAAATATAATATATTAAATATAATATATTACATATAATATATTACATATAGTCCTAATCAAATACCCCCTATCTATCTAACATACAATCTATTTAATTTAAAATAAATCCTAACTATATCAAATACATCCCCCTATCTATCTAATATACAAAAAATCCTAACTACATACACAGACCCTTATTCTAAAATAAAATAAAATAATTACAGTCCTAACTACATACACAGACCCTAATTCTAAGCTAAAATCAATAAATTAAGACCACTTACCTTTAAGATGTTGCTTCAGATCACTAACCTATGGGTCAAACAAAAAAAAAAATTAGTACAAAACATTAACATCAAATAAATAAACATTATATACATTCTACATATTCAACTCACCTTTACAGCATGTCCAGTCACTGTTAAGCTCTTCCGGCGCGGCCCTGTTAAAAAAAAAAAACACAATACATGAATACATGAATACAATATATAAACAATAAATAAAATACACAAATAAACATCTAAATATACATTTAACTTACCTCCCCGCGATGTCCACGGCCTTCTCTCCTTCAGCCCCGGCTGGGCCGCGGAACCATCCGCGCTCTAAAAAAAAATAAAAAAAAAAACTAACGGAGGTCTGCACTGGCAGACCTCCCCGACGCTACTGAACCTCCCGGAGTCGTTTCCGGGAGGAAATTGGCATTGTCGGCTTGTGATTGGCTGAAAAAGCTGTCAGCCAATCAAAAGTCGTCAATGTAGGAGCCAATCAGGATGCGCAGATGTCTTCTACCAATCACTCCGTGGGGGTGTATCCCATAGTGATTGGCTGAAGGCATCTGAGCGTTGTGATTGGTTCCCATAAAGATAGACAAGTGTTTTAGCCAATCAGGGTGGGATATTGGGGTGTATCCCATCCTGATTGGCTCACACATTGACGACTTTTGATTGGCTGAAATTGATAGACAGCTTTTTCAGCCAATCACAAGCCGCCAATGCCAATTTCCTCCCGGAAACGACTCCGGGAGGTTCAGTAGCGTCGGGGAGGTCTGCCAGTGCAGACCTCCGTTAGTTTTTTTTCTTTTTTTTTTTTAGAGCGCGGATGGTTCCGCGGCCCAGCCGGGGCTGAAGGAGAGAAGGCCGGGGACATCGCGGGGAGGTAAGTTAAATGTATATTTAGATGTTTATTTGTGTATTTTATTTATTGTTTATATATTGTATTCATGTATTCATGTATTGTGTTTTTTTTTTTTAACAGGGCCGCGCCGGAAGAGCTTAACAGTGACTGGACATGCTGTAAAGGTGAGTTGAATATGTAGAATGTATATAATGTTTATTTATTTGATGTTAATGTTTTGTACTAATTTTTTTTTTTGTTTGACCCATAGGTTAGTGATCTGAAGCAACATCTTAAAGGTAAGTGGTCTTAATTTATTGATTTTAGCTTAGAATTAGGGTCTGTGTATGTAGTTAGGACTGTAATTATTTTATTTTATTTTAGAATAAGGGTCTGTGTATGTAGTTAGGATTTTTTGTATATTAGATAGATAGGGGGATGTATTTGATATAGTTAGGATTTATTTTAAATTAAATAGATTGTATGTTAGATAGATAGGGGGTATTTGATTAGGACTATATGTAATATATTATATGTAATATATTATATTTAATATATTATATGTAATGTCATGTATTGTATGTAATGTATGTAATGTATTATATGTATTATTGTATTGTGTTTATCTGTCTTTCCTTTTCAGGTGTGTAATTTTTTTTTGTTTTCTGTACTGTAGGTTTTTTTGTTTTTTGTACTGTAGGTTTTTTGTTTTTTGTAATTAGAGTGTTGGGGAGGTTTATTAGGGGGTAGGTAGTGTAGGTAGGTAGTGTAAGTGTTAATAGATTAGTGTAGAGGGGGGTTAGTTTAGATTAAATGGTTTATTGGGGGTTATAGTGTAGTGTTTGTAGTTAGTGTCATGATGGTCCTTGAGGACCATCATGGCACTTATGTGGTTAATGTTGGGTTGTAACAGGCCCATAATGGTAATAATATACCCTTATGGGACTGATGGGGTTAAATAGAGCCTTATGCTGGTCTGTATTGACCATCATGAGTTAATGGGTTAATTTAGGCCTTATGCTGGTCTGTATTGACCATCATGAGTTAATGGGTTAATTTAGGCCTTATGCTGGTCTGTATTGACCATCATGAGTTAATGGGTTAATTTAGGCCTTATGGTGGTCTGGATTGACCATCATGAGTTAATGGGTTAATTTAGGCCTTATGCTGGTCTGGATTGACCATCATGAGTTAATGGGTTAATTTAGGCCTTATGGTGGTCTGGATTGACCATCATGAGTTAATGGGTTAATTTAGGCCTTATGCTGGTCTGTATTGACCATCATGAGTTAATGGGTTAATTTAGGCCTTATGCTGGTCTGTATTGACCATCATGAGTTAATGGGTTAATTTAGGCCTTATGGTGGTCTGGATTGACCATCATGAGTTAATGGGTTAATTTAGGTCTTATGGTGGTCTGGATTGACCATCATGAGTTAATGGGTTAATTTAGGTCTTATGGTGGTCTGGATTGACCACCATGAGTTAATGGGTTAATTTAGGCCTTATGGTGGTCTGGATTGACCATCATGAGTTAATGGGGTAATTATAGTTGCCTGGGGTTATTATTTTTAGTGCGAGTCCTTTCAGGACCTTTACGGTCCTTTGAGGACCCGCGAGGCGGGAAATTTAAAATTGAATTGCAGCAGGGTCACGATCGGTGCCGATCGGGGCCCCCCGCTGCAGGGGGTTTATATGGGGACACTTCGGGGGTCCCGATGGGGACCCCCAGCATAGAGGGGGGTTAATTTTAAGTGCCGCGGCCGGGATTGGCTAATAGTGTGCCGCGGTCCCTTTAAGGAGCCGCGGCGGGGAATTTAAAAGTTTTAAATGCAGCGGGGGGCCTGATCTATGCAGATCGGGGACCCCCCCTGCAATGGGTTTATGTGGGGACACTTCGGGGGTCCCGATGGGGACCCCCAGCATAGAGGGGGGTTAATTTTAAGTGCCGCGGCCGGGATTGGCTAATAGTGTGCCGCGGTCCCTTTAAGGAGCCGCGGCGGGGAATTTAAAAGTTTTAAATGCAGCGGGGGGCCTGATCTCTGCAGATCGGGGACCCCCCCTGCAATGGGTTTATGTGGGGACACTTCGGGGGTCCCGATGGGGACCCCCAGCATAGAGGGGGGTTAATTTTAAGTGCCGCGGCCGGGATTGGCTAATAGTGTGCCGCGGTCCCTTTAAGGAGCCGCGGCGGGGAATTTAAAAGTTTTAAATGCAGCGGGGGGCCTGATCTATGCAGATCGGGGACCCCCGCTGCAAGGGGTTAATGTGGGGGTGCTGCAGGGGTCCTGATAGAGACCCCTGCAGCATGGGGATGTGTATAGGGTGCAGGGGGGAGCCTCACACTGCTGTCTCGGGCTGTTCCGAGGCAGCACGTAGAGGCTTTCGGATCCCTTGCGTGGACTTTTTGTCCACGTAGGGATTCTTACGATATGCGAGACTCGTGCATAGATTTAAGGCTACGTAGCTCTCTCGGAGCCTATTCTCGGCCATTTTCTCGCAGTCATATCGTAAAGCAGGCTGCGAGAGATTCGGTTCTCGCAAACAGCAGGAAAACTGCCTTTTGCGAGCACCGAGAGAACTACGAGGGAGAATTTAATAGGGCCCATAGTTTGTAAAGTGTGCGTAACGCTCCAGGGGCGCGCATGCGCAAAGTGCGGCGCCAGCAGAGGGGCGGAAAGGGATAGAGAGGCGGAAGGGGGGAAAGAGACAAAGGGGAAAGAGGCAGAGGGGAGGGAGGAGGGGGGAAGAGACCGTGGGGAAAAGGGTAAAGAGGCAGAGAGGGAGGGAGGAGCGGGGAAGAGACAGAAGGGGAAAGGGGTAAAGAGGCAGAGGGGAAGGGGGGGGGGAAGAAGCAGAAGGGGAAAGAGACACAGGTGAGGGAGAGGGGGTAAGAGACACAGGCGATGAGAGGGGGGAGAGACACAGGGAAGGGAGAGGGGGGAAGAGACAGATGGGGAAGGGGTAAAGCGACATGGGAGGGACGAAGGGGTAAGAGACAGAGGGGAAAGGGGTAAAGAGACAGAGGGGGAAAGGGACACAGAGGAGGGGGAGGAGACACAGGGAATTGGGGGAAAGAGACAGAAGGGGAAAGAGACACAGGGGAGGGAGGAGGGGGGAAGAGACACAGGTGAGGGAGAGGGGGAAAGAGACAGGTGAGTGAGAGGGGGAAAGAGACACAAGGGAGGAGGGGGGGAGAGACACAGGGAATGGAGGGGTGGGAAGAGACACAGGAGAGGGAGGGGGGAAGAGACACATGTGAGGGAGGGCTGGGAAGAGACACAGGAGAGGGAGGGGGGAAGAGACACAGGGGAGGGGGAATAAAGAGACAGAGGGGGGAAGGAAAGAGACAGGGGAGGGAAGAGACACAGGGGAAGGAGAGGGGGGAAAGAGATACAGGGGATGGGGGGTGGAAAAAAAAATATATATATATTATCCCGTTATGATGGGCAAACGGCTAGTACAATAATTTTATTTAAAAGCAATCTTAAATATGTTTTGTGTCAGAACACTGTATTTTAATGCTTTGTATAGTGCCTAAAATCCTTTCCTAAAATTGTACCAAACACAGAAAATTATCCTGTTAGGTTTAGATATACAGAATAATCCTTTGCCTTCCTCAAGACATTGTTGGGTTTCACACACATATATATAATCTCTAATATTTTGCTTATCTCTTCATTCATCCCTGTTAAAATTTCCATATAGATCACCCTTTGTGAAATGTATTATTTTACAACTACAAAAATTCTTCTTTCCTCCTTTCTTATCACCTCCTCTCATTCTTGCCTTTCAGAATTTTTCTTGTGCTGCCCCTATTCTTTGTAACTCCTTACCTCGCTCCCCTAGACTTTCTTCCTATCCTTCAAACCCTCATTAAAACACATTTTTCTTTTAATGAGGCTTATCACCTTCATATTTAATATGCCCAATTTATCTATCACCTTCCAAATTCCTTAGATTGAAAGTTTTTAATAGTATAGAAATGCTTCAAAAAGTCCTCTAGATGCCAGAAATCAGGGCTCTCTATTTAATCTGTATTGATTTTGTTTTTATGTTCTGTTCCATGCTATATATGGCGCTGTGGAATATGTTGGCGCATTATAAATACTAGATAATAATAATAACAAAAAATCAGGCTTTGCGCCTACCATTTCAAACTTAATTTTTTCACTTTATAGTTATTTTCATTTTGCTACATTACATTTATTTTTTGAAACATATAATAAACAGGCAGCTAATAACTTATGAACAGTGATAACTGAAATGCACAATCCATTAGGTATAACTAACTTATTATTACATTGTATCATTATGCGGTCGCTTATATATTTTGTAACCTTCAAACTTAAATAATCATCTCAATGTATGAAACTGCAATTAAAAAAAAACGACACTGTTGTTACAAATTCTAATTTATTCCTTGTGAAATGATACTATATATATATATATATATATATATATATATATATATATATATATATTCACAATTTGTTTCATGTAAACCTTGCTTTATTATCTGCAATTACATTATTAATGCTAATTACAAGAAGTTTTTGGATATAGGAAAAAAACAGGAAAAAAGTGGAAATGCATATTAAATGTATATGAATCCTTGTGCATCGTCATCTCACTTTCCTTACAGATCAGTGTTAATGGGTAACATAAGTACTTATTAAGATAAGGGCTTGTTTAAGTTGCAGTGTGAGGTCTGATTAGCCCAACAAACAAAGTCACTTTCAAAAACAGGCACCTTAGCTAAAATGTCACAGTGGGGCTGCTGGGGGGAGAGTGCCACTGTGGATTTTATAGTAGAAATTAACAAGTTGGTGACAGATGTTCTTATTTACTCAGGAAAACTTGTATTTAAAGCATAGAATTGTATGGCGAGTAAGATCACTTAGTCTGGCCTGTTTGTTCTTTAATATATTTTTATTATATTATATATTTAGGATAGTCTTGTCTACTTTTAGCTCACTTAATTTAGTGCAGGGATTTGGGGGTTCCTTATGCAGGGGTGTAGGAGCCAGAATAATTCTGGGGGGGATACAGCTCCTTGTATAAACAAGCCATAAAATATCTTATATATATATATATATATACAGTAAAATCCCTGTTATCCGGCACCCACGGGGACTCCCTATTGCCGGATAACTGTAGTTCCGGGTAATGGGGAGTCCCCGAATTTAAGGGTCTAAACGACCCTTAAACACAAAAAAAACCCTCAAAATTCCTTTAAAAAGGCATTAGCACCTAAACTGGGCCATTTAGGCCCAGAAAAAATCATTAGAAAAAAAGTGAGCATTTTTTTTTTTGCAGTCTCCTGCTACAGATAGTGTCGACTATGCCGTTTTAACGGGAGTACATTTAAAATGCGGAATTGATGCAGGTGCCGGTTTCTTGAGAGCCCTGGTTAGTTGGGTGCCGGATAACCGAAATTCTACTGTATATATACATGCAAACATAAAAAAATCTGGGGGGGATTTGCCCCCCCCCCCCCAGTTCCAACACCCATGCTCCCATGGTGAAAGGGATCAATATGGTAGGTGTAAAGGAATTAATATTAGGTGCCATTTAGGTCCATGGATATAGGATACTATGGGGGCATAGGGACCTCATGGCATATTGTTACTATTATTTGCCATTGGGATTCCACATGGGGTAGAATATGTATGGCCTTCTATTGCTCCTATCCAGTGGCGGGCAGAAAACACAAAGTCTAACGGAGACCGATCCACAAAAGTCTGGTTTTGATTCTCATGTTAGTTTGTAGAGACAGTGGGCATCAGGCACATCATTAGATTGTAAGCTCTACTGCCCAGGGATCAAATATACCACAAAACAATTCTATTTATGATTTTACACAGGGATTTAGAAAAACAAGGCCACGGCCTAGGGAGGTAAATTTGAAGGGACAGGAGACATTAGGCCATGAATACAACTTTTTGAACTAAGCAAAAATATCCCTCCTGTATGAATTGACCTTCCACAAGAGAAAACACAGATAGACTTGATTTGTATTATTATTTAAAAAAACCTTTGTTCCATAAACTGTGTAAAGTATCACATAAGCATCTCTAACATGAACAGTTATTCCCAAAGCATGACCTCTTGTTTTGGAAATTCTGTAATTTGTTTTCCTTTTTCCACTATATCATTGTGTACCCCTAAACTACTATGGCCAAAATTCATTACATTTTGCAGATGCTGCCGTGTGTTTCACTCACGCTGTGCTTCTACTTTCCCATTGCAACATCACAGAACTGCTTTGCAGTCTCTTGAAAGCTTAGTGGATGTTGGCCATTGTGGTGGATGTTGGCCATTGTGTCTAATACTTTCTGGGCTGATCAATAGATGTTATAACAAAATGTTCAAATTAATGTATATTTTCTGTAGCTTTCTTTCAGCTTCATAGTATGTGAGTGCCGACAATATTTTAAGAATCGTATAAATCCTATTCATTGTGTTACTCTCATGGGCATAGGAGGCCCAAAAATGTGTGTGTGCAAAGCGAGGTGGGCAGTTTAGGCACGCAGGACTTAGGCTGCAATGAGCACCGAAGCCGCTCATTGCACTGTGAGCCTCGCAAAGCGAGACGACCAGTTGTGGCACATGGTGACTTAGGCTGCTGGGCTCGTGACGCGCACGACTCATCGCCAGCTGCACAAGTTGGACTTACGACCCGTACGACTTAGGACCGTGCATGCACTGTGTGGCTCGTAAAAATCCCACTTTAACACCCGAACCACGGAACTGGAAAGACCTGAAAAAAACAATAAATATGCCTCAAATTATTACTTGCAATTTATTTTGAGGCATAATTGGTGTTTTTTCATGAATGAAAATCGCCTAAGCAAGAAAAAAAATGGCTGCCGAAAAAATGCATCACGATGAAAACTAGCCCAAAGGACGTAAAAATAGCCAGAAGGATGCAAAACTAGCCTGAAGGACGCAAACATTGCTCAGAGGGCCCATAGCCTTGCATTGTGTGGCAAACACCATTGCCAGCCTTACTATTTTACTGCCGTACTTTTGGACGGGAAATTTCCTAGCATATATATAATATGAATTATGGGTCAAAGCTTTCCTGGGAAAGATAAACGGCTTTATAGCGCTCTAGTGACCAAATCTGGTATTACATGCTTAAGTTTCATTTTGCTATTTTTTTGTGTCCCCTATTCATTTAATCTGCGGGGGGATTTTGTTGAAAATGTTCATAAATAAATCCACAGCAGACCTAAAAAATGATGATCTAACTTGTAAATATATTAAAAGAATGAGTGATTGGGACAGGGTACTATTGTTGTCCTTTCAGCCTCTACAGGACATATATAAAGAGATAAGTAAATGGGAAATGGACTGTAGATAAGAGATAAAAAGCAACAAGTTAAAAACTGAGAAAAAAAAATCACAATCTCTGTTGCTATTGACCTCTAGCCAAGCTTTTTTTTAGTTTGTTTTCTGTAGATAACTAGTACTTTTTGTCTGTTACACACCCGGTAACCAAGTACGGTAATACAGATGTATATCAGTTATATACAAGCTGTGCCATGTTACCCCCACCATGCCAACAATATAAATATTTAAAATGAAATATAAAAAGACAAAAGTGCATGATATCGTTTATTGATCAAAGTCTTATTAAATTGCAATTTAACCAATTGAATAGGGCTCTACATATAGTTTTTTTTACAGAAGTTTTTAGTTAGTGAAGACCTTGGTTTTGGATAGAAGTTCACTAAAAACTTCTGTAAAAAAAAATATGCTCTGTGCTTATATAGAGCCCTATTCAATTGGCCAAATCGCAATTTAATAAGGCTGTAAATAAGGAAATTGAAAACCATCAATTGAACCTACAATGTACATTTTTGTACATATTGATTGTAGCACCTGCGTTACATTACACATGTTGTAGACAAAACTTGTATTTTTAGTTATATTGTATATTTAACAAAATCCTGTATATTT
>CM050169.1:195413068-195498068 GCA_027410445.1 Discoglossus pictus
CTCTTCCACCATTCTTCTGTTCCCATCTATTTTTTTAACACACCATCAGTAGACTTCCCTGTCCTTTCATTCTGTATCTGACCTAGCTGTTAAATTCATCCCTGTTTGTGAGGGCCTTATTTTTAGAAGCTACCAATCCTGGGGAAAGGATACAAAGGGGAGACACAAAAGTAGGTGGAAGAGTGTGTTTGGCAGGGCCATCTCATTGTAATGCTTAGACCAGGGAGCATGGCATCATCCTTATATGGGACACTTACATTGTGTGGTGGAACAATACTAATTAGGACCCTGCAAATGGACCAGAAGCATTGGAGCAGGAGCACAGGGGAGAGGGGGGAGGAAGACACAGGGGAGAGGGGGAGGAAGACACAGATGAGAGGGGGGAGGAAGACACAGGGGAGAGGGGGGAGAAAAACACAGGGGTGAGGGGGAGGAATACACAGGGGAGAGGGGGGAGGAATACACAGGGGAGGGGAGAGGTGGGGTGAAGAGACACAGGGGAGAGGGGGGGAAGAGACAGAGGGGAGGGGAGAGAGGGGGAAAGAGACACAGGGGAGGGGAGAAGAGACACAGGGGAGGGAAGGGGGAGAAGAGACACAGAGGAGGAAAGGGGGGGGAGAGACACAGGGAAGGGGGGAGAGACACAAGGGGGGGAAGGGAGAGAAAAATTAAGAATAGATGGACAATTTACTAATTTGGAAATAAAAGCTTAGCTTTAAGGGGCAGCATTATTAAGTACATAATACTACTAGGCTGATTAGGATAAATGCTTCCTGGCGTCCTCGCATTACTATATGGCTACAAACTGAATACAGCCAGACCCCTAGTTTAATTAACAGTTATTGGCTATAATTAGCTGTCAGAATTAGTGAGTGGATCAGAAAGACTGTCAGGTAAAATTGAAAACTTCAAAGCAATTCTACTGTAAGAAAATATTTTTTTTTTAAACAGTCAATTGATAAACTACCTATAGTTTGAAATTATTTCATATTTGGAACCCCTGCTGTATCACTTTAAATCCAGCCTAGTCTAAATTGGAGTGAATAAAGGAGTATTGCTACTGAGGAATTACTTTATTCTAGCAATGACACATTTTAAGGACACCAATGTCCCCATATGCACTCTGCATTATCAGATAGACGGTGGACAAGCAGAATCTATCCTGTTATGGTGTCGGGACAGGTATGCCGCTGCAGTGCGGCCTCCAACCGTTAGATGGCGCTGCCCATATTTTGCAGTGGTGCCGATTATGTGAGAGAAGTTCGAAGCTTATAATGTTAGCCTAACCCTTACCCTAACCCCAGCCCTAACCCTCACCCTAACAGTTTACATAAGCCTTGACTCTATGATATGGCATGGAATATCAGCAGCGCCATCTAGCGGATGCTCACCGCCACTGCTGCTGCCTTGTGCTGCGCTACTATAAGAGGATAGGACCGACAATCATGTGGCCCTCTGCATAGATAATATGTTTTAGACTGCCTGTCATATTGATTCTATTCCATATTTTTATTGATTTTTTTTTTACACCTTGCTTAACATGCAGACATATAGTGAACGTGTATCCACCTGTTTTATTACAAGTTTATGCACTAGTTTAAATTCCCCTTCATCCCTTTTTTAATTTTTTCACATTACTATTTTTATAAAGTATTTATTTCAAAATAATTACAAATTCCATTTTGATCTCATATTAAACATTTGTATACTGTATATATATATATATATATAACATGTTTGTCTTTTTTAAAATAATTTTCTATTCTAATATTGTTTTCTTGTGATCAAAATATGAATTTTTATTTAAAAATAATAATTATAATAATATGTTTGTGGTAGGTTTTAAACCCACACCTGTTATTTTTGTAATCCAAATACCACAATGTAAAGCACATAACTAACTTTGAAACTATAACACCTGCAGTCAAATTTGGTGTATATAATTTTTTTTCAGTTAATTTATATTTTAAATTTTATCTTGTGACCAAAGTAAAATATCATTTTTCAAAATAAATGAAAATTGTTTAGGTGGGGCTTCACAGCCCAAGCATTAAGGACTATGCTATATGTGTACATCCTTCATAGGCTTGTGTAATCCTTTGTAGTTTCAGTTGTTTTAGCAGCAGTTTTAAAAAGGAAATCTTTGTTTTACATATGCTTTTCCACCCTCTATCTGCTTTTGCAGAGCATATATGGGCAAATTATTCCCTTTAAGTAAAATTTGGCTGGGTGAATCTTGAAGAGTCATATATGAGTTTTTCTACTAAAGTGCACTTTGTTCAGGACTGTATCTACCATTTTGGAGCCCCTAGGCAGTGAAGTGGAGGAGCCAATGCGAGTGAGTACGCAAGGTATGCACGGACCCATTTTTGCCTTTTCTGTACGTGTAAGTTATCTTTCTTGTTGTAGGTGGTTACCCCCTAGGAGCCAGTCTATGAACTGCAACATTTCATTTTTTTTAAGCCAGGAACCATTTTTTTAAAGAAGTGGCACCCCTCACAGGGAAGCGCCCCAGGGTGGCTGCCTAGTTGGCCTAATGGGTAATCCAGGCCATGACTTTGGTGTATTAATATCTCACACAGCAGTGAACAATAGTTGTCCTTTTATAAGAAGACATACAATGAAACCCTAACCCTAACACAAGACATGCTATCTGTCCTTCTTAAGAAAATTCAAATGGCTAGTGCTATGGAAATATATGTGGCTCATAAATCCTGCTTGATTAATAAAGCAGAATATACTATATCTTTTTATCAATAAATTCTGTAGTTTCTACCTAATATTCGTTTACTATTTCTTACTTCTCTGTCTTGTATTGCATCTCTTCTACTGTAATCTGTAGATGAACTCCAAATGTGCTTGGTATAATACCCTGGATGGTAAGTTAGAACATTATACACTTTATACTCATATAATATACTATGCAGTATCACTCACTACATCCATTGTCTAAATACAGCTTACTACTTATTGTCTAAATTATAACCTTGTTAAACATCCACAGATGTCTCCTATTTACATTATTCTCTATTGACTGAGAATATTTATAATGGTCAAAATGATTTTGGAAAGTAAAAATATAGACACAGCCTTAAAATTGTCAGGTATTATATTCAGTTATGCCATGCAATACTAATTGCTGTTGTTGTTCTGTCATTCAGTCGTGTCCGACTCTCGGTGACCAAATGGGCACAGCATGCCAGACACATCTGTCTGTGTTTCTGGTTATGCTTATCCATATGATGTTCATGGCAAAGATACTGGAGGGGGTTGCCAGTTGCTTCTCCAGTGGACTGTGATTTGTCTGACCTCTCTGCTATGACCTGTTCATCTTGGGTGAGCCTACATGATATAGCTCACAGCTTTATTGGGGTACACAAGCCCCTTCACCACAACACGGTAGCGATCCAGAAGGTGTATATGTTAATAAGGGGAGGTTTACTAAGCCTCCCAGCGGCTGTTATGAGCATCTAGGTATTTACTATGGAGAAAACTGCCATCACAGCCCCAGTGATAACTCAGGGCCTCATTCAATTGCAATTTGGCCAATTGAATAGGGCTCTAAATAAGCACATAACATATATTTTTTAAAGGAGTTTTTAGTTAATAAAAACCTTGCTTGTGGATAGATGTTTACTAACTAAAAACTCCTTTAAAAAATATATGTTATGTGCTTATTTAGAGCCCTATTCAATTGTCCAAATCGCAATTGAATGAGGGCCATAGTAAACATCCCTACAATTTATATTGCTGCTACTGAAATTATTTACACATTAGTGCTCAAGGTCCTATCCTCGCTGCCGATGCAGATAATCAGACATCAGTAAAGGCTCCCTGCACAGGATAATTGTACATAATAGTTAATAAATGTATTTATATTTTTTCTTCCTCTATTATCAATTTTACTTCTTCAAAAGAACATATTGTAATTGTGTCCTTTTAACAGTTTGCTGTATACTGCAATATATATATAATAAAAGAAAGCACATAAATCAGGATGGACATTACCTTATCAGCATATTCATACATTACACTGGCCTGTGTCACTGGAATGTAGTTCTGTTAATCCCATAGTACTAAACCGGTTCATATCTATTGCACTATAACTCTTTCTATTAGGGGCAAGCACAGTTATTCATCAGTTATCCTGACAGGTTGCTTGCATATCTGCGCCACCCTTGCTATTGTTTCTGGTGTGTACACTAGCATTTATCTGTTAGTTCAGTTTACATACACAGTTCCCGGGTTACACATAACTGCAGGCATCATGTTACTAATTATGAGAGCAATAGTAGGGGAACCGGCGTGGGACGGGCAGGTACAAGGTGTCAGTGTGCCCCTAATGGATTAATGCCTTTTATCTTGGCATGTCTGGCATCAGATGCGTTGTATAGATTATGAACTACATCTTTATGTTTATATAAATAAAGCTCAAATAATATGTACACCACAAGGAGATGTGTTTGTCTTATTTTAGATATGTGGTTTTCTTATTGTGACATCTTGAAGAGCTCCAAATAAATGCCCCATCCCAACTGAATGACAAAATCAGGTCACATATATTAGGGTATATTTAAAAAGTGGGGTAAATGGCTGCATCAACGCAACTCTTCAGCAATGTAATCATTTCAGTACTAAGCATTGGTATAAACAACTTTTACATTTTGTTTAAAAAATTATCTTGCAAGTTTTTTTGTTATTAGAAAGCAGCGTGCAGGTTATAAACTCAGGGCCATATTCAATTGCAAGCCCGCAACTGTCTGGGGGTGTGTTGCGGGCTCCCATTGGTCTCCAATTGCGAGTTACGGACCCAAACCCGAAACTGTAAACCATGCACTGGTTCGGAGCAGTTCAGGGCGGGAACATGATCAATTCAGCAATCCCATAACCACCCATTTTGAATCAGCCAATAGAAAATGAGACTGTCATTATTACGGCAGTAAAACATGGTGGTTACATGCCAATCAATTAGGTTCGGGGGTCCGATATGCGATCAGACTCCCAAATCCCAAAAATAAAGAATTATGAAAAAGAATGCCGATACGGTTCTAGCCCATGTGGGTGGCCTGATATGTATTAACTCATTTATACCAGAGATCGATTTAACCTCGAAATGACAAATAAAAATAACTTTTATTAACGCCAATTTGCAAGCTTGAGATTGTTGTACAATTAATTTTAATGTCTATCATTGCCTTCCTCGTTATTTACAGTGCAGTATTGATATTTTATTTGCAGTTACAGTGCTACGAAGAGGTGCTTAACCCCCTTGCGGATCTTCTCTAGCACTCATAGGATTTTCTCCTTCATTTGCCATTTACGGGTGTGAATACATTTGCGGGCTTGTGGAATTTGAGCAATTGAATAGCGATTTGCGATTTTAGCCTTGCAAAAGTGACAGATCAAAGGCTTCTGGAGGCTGTAAGTTGCAAGGTTAACCATCGCCATTTTTTCAAGCCCGTAACTCTGAAGCTGTTACAAGACATTGAATAAAGGTATCATAAAATGTAATACAACCCGGTGTACATATTAAAAACTATTCTAATTATTCCAAAATTTTGCTTCACTTTCTAGTTGTTTGTTGTGGAAGGATTGTTAGGGAAGGCAGGTGAGGGAAAGGGGGTAGGATAAGGTAAGATATGGGGGCAGGGGTGAAAATATGTCTGTTCCAGACAGTTTTGATAATTAGCACTTGTCTTGTATTACTGGGTTCTGGTATCCTTTTTCTTTAAGAATATTGTGATTTTTATCTAAGAGCATAGCAAGGAAATGGTGTATTTGGACTCTGTTGTTAGTCTACACTGGTTAATATAAGAGGCTTCCGTCGCAGTTCAAACTCCATAATGTGCCCATTAAAGAGTCCTTCCAATGGCCTCTATGAGCGACTAGATCAGGTAATGTTTATCCATTTATAGTTGCACATTGGCTCTTACAGGCACAGGCTGTACATTGGCTCTTACAGACACAGGCTACAGATTGGCACTTACAGGCACAGGATGCACCTTGGCTCTTACAGCCACAGACTGCAGATTGGCACTTACAGGCACAGACAGGCTGCATTTGGGCTCTTACAGACACAGGATGCGGATTGGCTCTTACAGGCACAGACAGGCTGCTTTTTGGCTCTTATACAGGTCTGAATAAGAAAATGCTGGTACTAAGCCAAAGCCCTTGTAATGGCTTCTGGGGATAGGAACAGCGTAATACAGCTTAAAGAACAACTGTACAAAGAAAAAAATATATGTTTGAAAATGTTTAGTCTAAAAATATAATTAAGCATGAAAAAATGTCATGAAGCTAGTGTATAGTTAGAAAATGTTTTTGATGTCTCTGCAGAACCCTTGAGTTGATTATACTTGATGGAAGTTGGATGTTTGAGAGGGATATTTACATTTCTGTAAAGCTTTAGTTACATCTACCTGGGCCTGTGAAGGGAAGGGTTGTGGTGTCAATTTCAATCTTATCCTAGACTAACAAAGACTCTGGATTTCTCTCTGTTCCCTCCAATTAATCAACAAGTCCCCCTTCCCTCCACCTCACACTAGGGGCCTCATTCAAATGCGATTTGGCCAATTGAGTAGGGCTCTATATAAGCACAGAACATATTTATTACAGAAGTTTGTAGTTAGTAAAGCCCTTGCTTTTGGATAGAAGATCACTAACTACAAACTTCTGTTAAAAAAATATGCTATGTGCTTATATAGAGCCATATTCAATTGGCCAAATCACATTTGAATGAGGCCCTAGGCTAGCAGGAAGTGTGGAAGACATAGACATGGCAGCCTTCTGATACAAGCAGTGTCTACTAGATTTGCACAGTAGCTTAAACAGCTACTGACGTTAATTTGTTTCACAAACATAGCAATGTTGTCTCATTTACAGTGGCCTTTAAAGGTTTTCTCCAAAATTGCTTTTTAAGCTGATGGCTTACATAGCTGCTAATATTTATGTATACTTACTAAGCGATCACAGAGGTTGTGATGATATGTGAAGTTTCCACCATAAGAAATTATGAAAATAACATCCACTCCAAGTAAATACTATTGTTTGTTAGTTTGTGCCATAATTCCTAGTCTATAATGGCCCTTTTAAATGACTCTTTTTCCATGATGACCGTTACCATTCTAGCACTAACATATAGCATTTTAAAGCAAAAACTTACACAGATGATGATAACATGTTTTACCCTGTTAAATAATTGTGTAAACCCTATATGTGAATAATATATAATGAATATTCATTTTTAATTTCTGTTCAAACACATGGTATTGTATTTGGTACTATTTTCAATGTATTGGAAGCTTGTGGGCTAAATGATCATTGTTGAGGTATGTCCATGTCGGTTTGTAGAGTATTTAGTATATTTTCCCCTAAGGCCAGTGTCCATGGTAGGTTGTTGTTTATAAACTGGTATTTAAAATGTTTTTTCCATTCCTTTTGTCATCTACAGACTGTTTACCAATGTCCTCACTTTCAGCCCCAGGCACCTTAAGGCATGAGGTGGACGTCTCCTTACCATACTGGTCTACCAGCAGGGGTGGGTGCCATAAAGAACAATGAGACCAAGTAGGTGAGTCCTATGTTGTGAAATTAAATCTTGTGGGATCAGATCCTGTTATGGACTCGTCAATGGAGTTTCCACTGACACTTACATTTCCGTGTCTGCCTACACAGTAGACATGCAGTGCTAGTATCCTGGTAAGTAAATCCTTTTGTGTAGACATGTCAAACTGGTGGCCCTAGGACCTTATGCATCCCACAACATCCTAAATTGCATCCCCTGCCACTTTCTCAGTTTCATCTGAGTGAGGCCCACATTCCATTATTGTGTGGCCCTTTTTTAATTAGTGCCTCTGAGTCCCGGATATTACTTAAAGGACAACAGAAGTCTTATATTTATAGTATGATATTTTAAAGATCTGAATTAATATTGGTGAAATGTATTAAAACTTAAAAAAGGTTAAATACATTTCATTTTCTAACTTATGTGTAATTATTCTTGTATAAGCCATACATTACATATATTTGGTGCCGCTTGTATACATTTCTCTGATTGCTTAAGGAAAGAGAACTTAAGATATTATTATATCAGGAACAAAATGTTTGTCTTCTTTTTTTTTATGTTATTCATTTAAATTTACAAAAAACAGTTATCAACTTGATTAACTTATTAACCGTCTAACTTTAATTTCCCCATTCTCAATTGAATTCTTAAGTTATACAGGCTGCCTATACCAAATTCGCCTGGTATAAGCAAGGGTAGATCAGATTAGATTGTATGTGTTTATTTAGTTGATAAATTGAGTCAGGCCTTGGCTACCCTTTACATTAACACATGAGGGGGGGATATCGCTGAGTAATTACAGTGTAAAATAATAAATAGTGTAAATAGTAGATAATAAAGGGAAATATGAAAAGAAAAAGAGAAAAGGAATGGGGGAAAGGAATAAGGTGGCAAAGAATTGTCCTCCTTACAAGATGACATTACGGGGATCCTTATGAAGGGTCAGTTAGAATTGTTTGGTTTACCTTAATCTCCATCTCCTGATTCAGCACTGAGGTCCAGGCTCCCCCAGTCTCCTGCTCCCCACCAAGACAGAGGGTTTCATAATTGGGAAGGGACTTAGAGGAGAGATATGCAATTTGGGGATGTTATCCAAGGTCCCCATATTTGTAAGAACAAGGGTGTCCTCATTTAATTGTTTAAGGACTCATATTGCCAGTAATTTATGAATATGGCCAAGGGAGCATGACATTGCCTGTACACGGTTATTATGTATCCTAGTAATAAAAATTAAAGGAGATTTTTATGTTTTTTTTTTTTTTGTAAAATGTTGTTATTGCAAGCATGGAGAATTTAGTAATATATTAATATCAAAGAAAAACATTGTACCCACAACATTCATACATCATTCATACTTATTATTTAAGAGTAAGTAAAGGGATCAGGATTTACCAGAAAATGTATTTAGAACTATAGATAGCGCGACTATTGAATTCAGTGTTTCAAATCGACAGAGTTTAAGTAATAGAATCCCAGATCAGCCATTTAAATTTATGTTTATTAATGATTTTGCCAGTCTCATATATTATTTCAAGATCTCTAGTATATTGAATTTTCTGTAAAATTTCAGCCCAACTAGGGGGGTTCATTTGTTTCCATCTTCTTATAGTGGCTGATTTGATTATAGTGCAAATTTCAATAATAAACGCTATTTCACTTTGCTTTAAACCATCGAAAAAAATGTGAAATAGACGAGCATAAGTTAAGTTAGTGTGTTTGATATAAATTTGAAAGATTCCGCCCATAGGGATTTGACCGACGGACAATCCCACCAAATGTGGAGCTGACTTCCAGGACTTCCACAGTTTCTCCAACAGAATTTATCAGTAGAGTTATGTGAAATTTGATATACTTTAAGAGGGACTATATACCATCTGTTTACATTTTAAAAATAGACTTCTCTTTGTGCAGCATTCCTTATAAATGTATTTGTAAGACTGAAGGCTTTTTTCCAGGTATCTAATGAAAACCTACTTCTTTACTTCCTTCTTCCAAAGAGTCAAAGTAGAAGATTTAGTTGTTTCAATATTAGATTGAACAATAGAAAAACATTTATAAATTAAATGAGAAAAATCGTTTCTTTGGATAAATAGTTCTATTAGGTTCCAATCCTTCCTGATAATTTTGTTGCCTAGTTCTTTGTATATCCAGGCTCTAAATTGTTCGTAACCAGCAGAAAGAGGGTATGCACAGTTTATTTCTAAATTGCTCATATGAGAGAAGGTTGCCTTTAGAGAGAAATCTAAACAAAGCCTGAGAATTCTTGTTCGAACATTTAATATTTAAAGAATTTGGGGCGATATTGAGAATAGTAACAATTGGAGTTAGTAAGCTAGGAAAGGATATGTATTTTTGTTTGCTATTAATGGGTTGCCAGAACAATCCTGATTATCTCTGAGCCTTTGTTTAAGTCCTTAATAGGATATTTCTTAGAGAAAATCTAAAGATTCAAATCTTGTTTAGAGATAAGAAAGCTTCCTATCTGTTGCCATGGATATACATTTTTATAATTCAGCCATTTTAAAATATGAGATAGTTTGATTGCCTCGTAATAAAGTTTGATCAGTGGATAACCTATACCCCCTTTAGAGAATTTCTACCAGAAAAAGACCAGACCAGTCCTTTATAGACTTGTCGCATTTCGAAAGAGCTTACTAGAATTAATAGAAGGAATCTGTTGAATGTTATCGAAAAAATAATGCCTAGATGTTTAAAGGTATTTGTGTCCCATTTATATTGGAAATTTGTCTCCAGTTCTTTTTTAAATTTATCAGTAATATTCATTTTCAAAATTTCTGATTTGAAAGAATGTAATTTATTATTAGAAATGAAACCAAATCTGGTGACAAGATGTTCCAGTTGATTCAGAGATTCCTTAGGGGAACTAAGTAATACAATTATATCATCAGCAAAGTGGTCTTATGTTCTCTTTCTCCCACCCTTACCCCATGTATAATAGATGAGCTTCTACTCGCTTCTGCGAATGGTTCTATCAAAAGGGTAAACAGAATGGGAGAGAGAGGACAGCCTTGCCTCACACCGTTAGAAATCCTTAAATTTTGCGAACAAAAACCTAGTCCTGCTACAGAGGCAGAGGGTTACTAAAACATTTCACCCAATATCAAGCAATCTATTGAGATGATCATATTCATAATATGATAATATGATCTGTCCATGATCATTTAAATCACAAAGCACAATGTGGTTCAATGCTGAAACGCTTCTGTGGCATTGCAGCTCCTCTTCTTAGGTCATTAGAGTTCATCTTTAATCTATCTGTGTGTCCCAGATTTCCTAAAAGTCCATGTACAGTAAGTACCACTATATATACTGTTTCATACTTACACCGGCTCATTCCAGGTACAGAATACTAGACAAGTTCTTTTGTAGATCTGACAAAGAATAAAATACCATCAACATCTGTTACCCATAACTGAATAGTAATGTAAATGCACAATTTTGCTTAGTTATGCTGTTAAATATGTTTTGTGCACCCAAATGCCAATAAACTGAAATATAAAAAATATATCCATAAAACTATTTTTTAGAAATAGAAAACAGAAAATTGTCATGTTCGTATGTATTCACATGAAGCCCATAAAAAGCTCTGGTGCAACCAATTACCTTAAAAAGTCACATAATTAGTGAAATGATGTCCACCTGTGTGCAATCTAAGTGTCACATGATCTATCATTACATATACACACCTTTTTTGAAAGGCCCCAGAGGCTGTAACACCTAAGCAAGAGGCACCACTAACCAAACACTGCCATGAAGACCAAAGAACTCCCAAAACAAGTAAGGGACAATGTTGTTGAGAAGTACAAGTCAGGGATAGGTTATAAAAAAATATCCAAATCTTTGATGCTCCCCAGGAGCACCATCAAATCTATCATAACCAAATAGAAAGAACATGGCACAGAGAGGCAGCACAGAGACCTAAGCTAACCCTGGAGGAGCTGCAGAGTTCCACAGCAGAGACTGGAGTATCTGTACATAGGACGACAATAAGCCGTACGCTTCATAGAGTTGGGCTTTATGGCAGAGTGGCCAGAAGAAAGCCATTACTTTGAGCAAAAAACAAAATGGCACATTTTGAGTTTGTGAAAAGGCATGTGGGAGACTCCCAAAATTTATGGAGGAAGGTGCTCTGGTCTGATGAGAATAAAATTGAACTTTTTGGCCATCAAAGAAAACGCTGTGTCTGGCGCAAACCCAACACATCACATCACCCAAAGAACACCATCCATGTGGGGAGGTTTTTCAGCAGCCGGGACTGGGAAACTGGTCAGAGTTGAGGGAAAGATGTATGGTGCTAAATACAGGGATATTCTTGAGCAAAACCTGTACCACTCTGTGCGTGATTTGAGGCTAGGACGGATATGTAAATGTGTTGGAATGACTTAGTCCAGACCTCAATCCAATAGAAAATCTGTGGTCAGACTTAAAGATTGCTGTTCACAAGCGCAAACCATCCAACTTGAAGGAGCTGGAGCAGTTTGGCAAGGAGGGATGGGCAAAAATCCCAGTGGTAAAATGTGGCAAGCTCATAGAGACTTATCCAAAGTGACTTGGAGCTGTGATTACCGCAAAAGCTGGCTCTATAAAGTATTGACTTTAGGGGGGTGAATAGTTATGCACATTTACTTTTTCTGTTATTTTGTCTTATTTGTTGATTGCATCACAATAAAAAAAAAACATCTTCAAAGTTGTGGGCATGTTCTGTAAATTAAATGATGCAAATCCTCAAACAATCCATGTTATTTGCCGATTGTAAGGCAACAAAACACGAAAAATGCAAAGGGGGGTGAATACTTTTGCAAGGCACTGTATAATATGCAATTGTTCTTAATTGATTCAGATCAGCTGTTTTTACGTTACTACCTTACACAAGACACAAGTAAGTCCAAGTAAGAGATTATAATACATTCTCTCATCATTTCCCATCTTTTTTTTTTGTTTAATTGTTCTTTGTTAAGGACAAGTTGACTTTTTTTTTACAACAATGAAATATAGAAATCCTCAAATAACATTTGGTTAGTATAGCACAAAAATATGTAAGGTAATGTGTTTTTCATACTCATCATAAAGAAAGCAGTGTTGCATATTATGAACAGTTTTACAGCAACAAAATACTGTCCTAACTTATTTTACAGAATCTTTTGTGATATTTCTACCCTTCAACATTACAAACTATAAGGCTTCACACTAATTAGCAAAGATTGCAGCCTGTTTAGGACATGCCATGCCTTAAGAGAGCGTCTTATACATTGAGGGCATTGAAAGGATCAAAACGTTATGAATTTGATTTAACTGATAAGTTTCTCAAGTACTCTGTACAAGGGTGAGAATTATACTTTAACCGTGCATACCAGAGAAAAAAGAAAAATAAAGTTTGACCGAACATACAAAAAAGAAAAGGAGGGGAGTGAAGGATTAAAAAAGAAAAGTCAACACGAAAAAAAGGGAAGGGGAATGGAGGATGGGGGGTCCATGGTCACCCAATCATCTCCCAGTACTACCTTTTAGTTGCACCCACATGAGGGGCTTTAGTTAATGAATGTCCAAGCATCCCAGCTCCGTCTCCGAGACCACTTGTTCCAATCCGCTCCCGTCTCCACTCTCCACCAAGATTGGGTAAAGAGCTTCTAGAAGCCCCTTGATTTCAAGGCACCCCTGAAATACACCCCGGCGATGCCATCCAGGGCTCCCAAATAAGCAAGAAAGTAGGATATGAGTCTAATAAGATATGAGTCATGCTTTCGTTTATAAATATATCATTCATTTTATTGATTACATCCTGGAATCTAATAAGACTTATTTGAGGGGCTTTAGTTAATGAATGTCCAAGCATCCCAGCTCCGTCTCCGAGACCACTTGTTCCAATCCGCTCCCGTCTCCACTCTCCACCAAGATTGGGTAAAGAGCTTCTAGAAGCCCCTTGATTTCAAGGCACCCCTGAAATACACCCCGGCGATGCCATCCAGGGCTCCCAAATAAGCAAGAAAGTAGGATATTAGTCTAATAAGATATGGGTCATGCTTTCGTTTATAAATATATCATTCATTTTATTGATTACATTCTGGAATCTAATAAGACTTATTTGAGGGGCTTTAGTTAATGAATGTCCAAGCATCCCAGCTCCGTCTCCGAGACCACTTGTTCCAATCCGCTCCCGTCTCCACTCTCCACCAAGATTGGGTAAAGAGCTTCTAGAAGCCCCTTGATTTTAAGGCACCCCTGAAATACACCCCGGCGATGCCATCCAGGGCTCCCAAATAAGCAAGAAAGTAGGATATGAGTCTAATAAGATATGGGTCATGCTTTCGTTTATAAATATATCATTCATTGTATTGATTACATCCTGGAATCTAATAAGACTATCCTACTAAGACCTGGCAATAATGTTTTTAGCTGCCAGCATAATTCATTGAGCCACATTATTACCCTGTGAGTCAAGATTGGTAAAGTGAATACCCAGCAGGCAGGTGGCAGTATCTTAAATAGTCACGATATTAATTTAGTAGTCTTAGACCAAACTTCCTAACCATGGGGCACAGCCACCATGTGTGGAGGAAATCACCCTGTGCTTGGCAACCTCTGAAGCATTTGTCATTCCCCTTGGAGGTGATTTTGTACATCCTCGCGGGGGTCATATAAGCCCTATGAAGGATCTTTATAGAAGTTTCTATGAGGCTGTAGTTTATCAAGCCTTTAGTAAGGTTCGAGCAGGCCTCAGTCCATTTGTTATTGTCCCACGTTTGGTTCAGGTCCAACTCCCATTTCAACATGAAGGAAGGCTTCTGGTTGTCTGGAGGAGTGTTAACAATTTAGTATAGGGACCCTTTGGATAGAGGTAGATTCTTACAAATTACTGTTAACCAGGAAGTCTTGGGTGGGCCAAGTTTTTTTTATACATTGTATTAACCCAGTATCTATGTTTAGTGTAATTAAAGAGTTCTTGTCTGGGGATATTAAAGTCTTGACTCATTTGATCAGAAGAGATGATGCAATTATTCATCCCACCCTCCAACACACTTCTTGCTGGCCTACTCGCAACCCGTCTATCCCCACTTCAATCCATAATGAATGCCTCTGCTAGCCTCATCTACTGTACACAACTTTCAGTGTCTGCAGCACCTCTCTGTCAATCACTACACTGGCTTCCCGTAGCCTCCAGAATAAAATGTAAAATCATGATCCTAACATATAAAGCCCTCAGCAACAGTGCACCCCTGTACATCTCTGCTCTCATCTCCAAATACTCCCCCACCTGCCCTCTTCATCCTGTTAATGACCTACTTTCTATCACTCTTGTCACCTCCTCTCATTCCCACATTCAGGACTTTTCTTGTGCTGCCCATATTCTCTGGAACTCCTTGCCTTGCTCCACTAGACTATCTTCCAGCCTCAAAACACATGTATTTAAAGAAGCTTATCACCTTCCTTCTTAAGATGGACAACACTTCTCACACCCAAAACCTTTACATTTGCGAGTTTTCAATCCTGCATGGTGCTTTGGGGAAAGGACTATGGACACCGGATTCTAAGCTCAAAGACAGGGCCCTCCAATCCTTTGCAATGTGTTTTTATTGTTTATGTCTCTGCCTGGAACTTAACCCATGTATAAGGTTATGGAATATGTTGGAGCATTACAAATAAACGATAATAATAATAATTGCTGTGTGTCATTCTAAGTGCTAGTGATTTCAATGGAAGCAATGGAAATCCGAATTGGAAAGCAGATAATTGCAAATTTTAACAAAGGTTTGTATTTATTTTTACTTTCCAAATACACTGTCCATTCAAGTTCTTCAGGCATTATTATTGTAAATAAGGATTCCAGTGTCCATTTAAACATTGTTTGCCAGTATTCACCTGTGTCACTGCCTCCTGCTGTCTTACACCAATTAGGAAAAGGAAATGATAAGAGCTGCAAATCCTTTAATTGTGTGTAGGCTACCCAAGCTGCACATGTAAGGGCAGTACAGATGGTGACTTGTGTCGGTATAGACAGTGATTGTATACACTGATGTCACTTAGTTAGGGATCTTCAAGAGCTTTTGTCTGTGTCCATGAGGGCATTAGTATGAGTCACAAGAAAGGGGGAAAAATGCCAAGGGGGGGTGAATACTTTTGCAAGGCACTGTACATTTCAAACTTGTCCATCTGACAAAGCTCTGCATGACGAAGGTCTCTATCTGAAGGGGCTCCTCACTCCATACGTTCCAACTCATACACTACCTATGAAGATGTGTCAACCATCTCTAAACATTGGACATTTTCTAAAAGAGAATAAAGACTGTTCCATCATATATATTGCTCTATTTTTTCCTTCGAAGCCTTTTAAGGGAAAAAATTTATATAATGTATGAATAATAATATTTGTATTCCTTCAGACTGGTAAGACCGATAAGAACTCCTATGTGACTGAGACAATATATTATCAATTTCTTCCAATATTTTATGTTTTGCATGTCCATATCCCATGCACTATTAAGGAAAGGAGTGGTTTGACATTTAAGCCATATGACTTACATAAATATTATATTTTGCATGTGTTAGGATTTAATAGCTTGACACAGGATCCAGTGAGAGGATTATATGTATTTGTGTAACATGTCAAGATGTAAAGTTCATTGTTTGCTTGTCCATTTGCCTAGCAGGAGCCCAGAGAGCATCCCCCGCACACTCGCACAATCACTGTCAATGCAAAACGAAATATAGATTGGAAAATCTTACAGTCTGTACACTCATAATCTATTGTATCTGTCACTTATTATTTAAAGGTCCTACGTAATGATCCAGCTTTAATAACTAGTAAGGAAAATCTCTTTATTTTGTCTCCCCACACCACCTTCTGTCTATCTATATTTCTCTCATGTTCCACTCCTTCTTTCCATAATCTTTCTGCTTCAATTTTCATTGTCCCCATTATCTTTATTTCTGGTGACAGCCCACTACTGCTAACACTCCAAGTGTCTACTTCAAGTCCTCACTTCCTGTACCTATTTCACTTTAAGGGCCGCTTATATGGCCTCCGAGTCCATAAAATTAGCACACCATGGTTATTAGTTTTTTGTCTTACATGTAGCAAAAGTTGTAAAATCACGGCAGGAAGGGGATAAAGGGTGGATTATTTGGTTATAGAGGCGTAAATAATGAGGACATTTTAGCGTGCAACAGAGTGATTTATTAATTGTGTAAAGATAAAATGGCCTCTGTATTGTTGAGAGAGAACAGAGTGCATGGAAAGTGTCTGAGGGATGCGTGCCCCCCCATCCATGTTTCCTGTTGTCAATCACTGCCCTATATCCCCCAAACAAAGACCCAAAAAATTTGAGGCACTCTTATATTGTAGTGTTGGTAACTTTTAAGTAGTAAAGATCAGTGTTAATAACAGATTTCAATGAACAAATTAATCAATAAATTGAGATGTTATATATACTAAGGTTTAGTATGTAAAATGTGAATGCGGGACCCTTCCAGTGTCCAGATTATTGTTTTTGGTCTTTGCTTCATGGAGATGGAGAGGGGCAAGAGAGTAACGCTGCTGGGAAGCTGAGAAAAGATCATAGGGGCCAATGTACCAAATGATAAGACCTATTTTACTTCTGTCACATATAATAGTTGTGGTAAGTTACGAATGTTGGTCACGCAATGTTAAATGTTAACGAAAAGTCTCTCATTGCAAAGCCGCTCATCGCGAGGACCGTAAAGTAGTCGGTGGGAGATGCAAACAGCATTGCCAGCCTTCAAATTGTATTGCTGTCATTTTTGACTGGGCAAGTCGCTAGTAATTCAAATAAATATGATAGACCAGGAAAGTGATGTTTTATGCAATCCAGAGGACATTCAGAGTTCACAGAAAATGTGATTACTCTGCATTTTTTGCTACTTCAAGGCATTTAAAAAAAAGAGTATATATATTTGTACATTTATGCATAAATTAGATTTGGTATCAAACATGGAATGCTCCTCCAGGCTTCCTCAGGGTATATAATCCCTCAAAACAAAACACTATGCTAGAATGGCTTGATTTGCAGCATTTTTTTCCATTACGTGACTTATGATACTGCTAATATTTAAAAGATAGTGTGATCCTGTTTCAGATATCTACTGATTTGCAAACTGAAGGTGGGATAATGACATTTATGGCCTCAATCTTCCAGGTTCTAGAAATAAGCCACAGATATTTACTGCTGCTCCCCGCCAAGACGGAGGGTTTGATAATTGTGAAGGGACTGAGGCATTGGGTCCATTGTCTTCTGTGTCTCTGTCTGCACAGTGAAACAAGCACAGGAGACTATGGACCCAATGCCTCAGGGACAGAGCAATAATTGATACCAATGATCTATTATTAACCCAATATTAGAATCTAATCAGAAAAAAGTTGATTGACAGCCCAACGTGGCAAAGTGATAGTTTACTGTAAAATATCATTTAATTGATCAAATGCTAATTATTACATATAGTTTAAATTATATATTTGGAACCTGTGCTGTATCACTTTTTTTGAAGAGAAGGATCAAGCCCTTTATTATTTTGTGTGACTCTTCTTTTTCAAAAAGTTTCAAAAACGACTACTGACTTTGAATAAAAACTTCACATGTTTGTGAAGTATGTAACAAACAATTACAATTCACATGTATGTAAGGCAGGAGCATGGGGATATTCCATTTTTGAGTGCCAAACTGCCTGTAGCTTGAGAGGAAGGGTTATCCTTTGTGACTTTACTCTTCCATTGAGTTGTAAAGAAGCTATATGAAGTTGTAGTCTTTCAACAGAAACAAATAGGGATCTTATATAGATCCAAGGTTCCTCCCAGTTGTCTAATCCTGTTCCAAACAAAGAGAAAATGTCTGTCATCCTTAAAGCAAAATTGAATACAGTAGTTAAAAATGAAATGCTGTATTTATTTTTCAAAAATCAAGTCAACATCTTTAAAAGATAATACTATAAATGTGATACTTCAGTGGACCTGCTATATAAAAACAAATGGGTGTCTGGCACCCTAATCACTAATTATTTTGGAATTATGTCTATAAACTATAATTATTATTGTGTAAATGTGATGTTCATTGTGCAATGACACTAAGTGATAATCCTATAAGGGAAATCCCTGCCTCACACACTCACTGCACACACAGCATCTGCTCGTCACCCACTCACTAGCACAGTAATGAGGTGGATAGAGGAGCAGATGGAGACAGGAGAAGCTGCCCATGAAACAGGCAGTTGTGAGTATGAACATGGAGAAGACTATGAGCTTCATTCAATTGAGGCATCAGGAGATCCAGGCTTCGGAAATGGAGGCCGTAAGTTTTTTTGCTATTCAATTGGCTTCTTTTTGCAGGCTCCAATCAGGTTACATGCTTTGGCCTCGGATTCCTTGCGATGGTAACATCACAAGTTAAGGCCCCTCCAAACCTTTGATCTTTCATTGCCTCAAGAGTTATGATCGCTAAAATCGCAAATCGATATTTAATTGCTCCGAGTCCCCCTTTGCTAAGCAAGCCGCCAAGGCCGCAAATGGCAAAAGTCGAACCACAAGTTATGGGTACCAAGGAGGACTCGCAAAGGGCTTAATGACATGTCCGGAGCACTTTAAATGCAAATAAAAATTCAATACTGCACTGTTAATGATGGGGAACATAATGTAAGGCATTAGAATTATTTGCACAACAGTTTCAAGCCCGTAAATATGGAATATAAATTTATTTTTTTAATGCAGAATTTTCGGGGTTATATCAATCTCGGGAATCAATGTGTTAATACATATCAGGCCACCCACATATACTATTACATTGGCTTCATTCATATTTAATATTTTGTGATTTGCGGGTCTGATTTAATAGCTGTATGTCTAGCGGGCTACATTACGGGCTACGGTTTTACACGTTAGGGAAATTTAATAGGGCTGCATGTTTTTCTGCTGTAATGTTGAAGGGCTCCGTTTCTATTGGCTGTTTCTAACTCAGGAGTTACGGGCTTGCCTAATTGATCATGTACACGCTCCCCCCCGAAATGCTACAAACAATAGCATGGTTTACAATGTGCGCGATTGGGCCGGGACTTGCGGGCTTGGTCAATTGAATAGCAACGTAAGTCGTGGACGCTGCGGGCCTACATCCTGCGACTTTCAGGCTTGCAATTGAATGAGGCTCTATGTCGTGGTGGAGACCCCAAATCAGACATTCCCCTTTCTCCTGAAGTTGGCCTGTTTGATTACCCCAGGACTGTTTTTTTTTCTCCCATTTTACTCTTACCCAGTTCCCATTCCTACCCAAACAAGTGGTGATTACTTATTTATAGTTACAGTACACACAATGAATTTCCATTAGGACTACACTGTCTATTCAATTGGCGTCTTTTTGCGAGCCGCAAACATTCTACGGGTTACGTGCTTAAAATCCTTGCGGTTGTTACAAACGTAACTTACACCCCATCTAAGCCTTTGATCTTTCTCGTCAGCAAGAGTTACAATGGCTAAAATCGCAAATCGCTATTCAATTGCTACAATTCCTCTAAGCTCACAAATGTTTTCACACCTATAAATGGCAAATGTAGAAGAAAACCCTACAGGTAAAAGATGGGACATTTCCATAGCACTGTAAATGCAAATAAAAAAAATCAATAATGCACTGTAAATGACGGGGAAAGCGATATAAGAAATTAGAAATAATTGCACAACAATCTCAAGCTGGCAAATCGCCAATCAAAAATATTTTTTTTATGTTTCAATTCAGGGTTATATGGATCTCAGGAATCAATGAGTTTATACGTATCAGGCCACCCACATGGACTAGAACAGTATTGGTATTCATTTTTATTATTTAGTATTTGCCGTTTTTTGCGAGTCTGATCGCATATCGGACCTCTAAACGCTAATTGATTGACATGCAACCTCTATGTTTTACTGACGTAATGATGGCGGCCTCATAGTAGTTAGGGCCTTGCTTAATTGATCATGTTCCCACCCTGAACTGCTATGGACTAATGCATGGTTTACAGTTTCGGCTTTCAGCCCGTAACTTGCGGGCTTGATCAATTGAATAGCATCAGAATTGTAGCAGACCGCAAACCCGCAGCAGCCAGCCTGTATACCGCGAGATGGAGCCTTTGAATTGAATGAGGCTCTTAGAGTCTAACAGTGCTCAAGGGTGGAAGAGACATGGGGTGGAGGTGACTCTATTTTAATGATTCCTAAATGCAATATTCAACATTAAATTCACTTTACAAGAATATAGCACGATTACGTGCATGTGCGGCACAGTAGCGCAAATAATCGTGAGCTGCGCGGCGCGGGGAGGAAGAGAGTAAAGGAGGGGAGAGAGAGGGGGGAAGAGAGAAAGGAGGGAGTGAGAGAGAGAAATTGAGGGAGAGAGGGAGGCAGGCAGAGAGGGAGGGAGGGAAGAAGAGAGGAAGGGAGGGAGATGGAGACAGACAGGGAGC
Organism: Discoglossus pictus; assembly: GCA_027410445.1. NCBI lineage: Eukaryota > Metazoa > Chordata > Amphibia > Anura > Alytidae > Discoglossus > Discoglossus pictus. The sequence continues at coordinate 195,434,088 of CM050169.1, forward strand.
CCACAGAGTGCAGAGAGAGGACACAGAGAGAGAAAGAGGGCAGAGAGAGAGAGGGCACACAGAGAGACAGAAGGATCAAAGGCAGAGAAGGAGGTAGGCAGGCAAAGAGGGAGGGAGGGAGGCAAGAATACAGAGGGAGAGAGAGGGAGAGGCAGAGAGCCCACAGAGCGCAGAGAGAGGACACAGAGAGAGAAACAGGGCACAGATAGAGAGAGAGATAGAGCACACACAAAGAGAAGGAGAGAGAGAGATAGAGCACACACAGAGACAGCGGGCTCACAGAGAGAGATCAGGCACACAAAGAGAGAGAGAGAGGCCACACATAGAGAGACAGAGGGCTCACAGAGAGAGAGCAGGCACACAAAGAGAGAGAGAGGCCACAAATAGAGAGACCGAGGGCTCACAGAGAGAGAGCAGGCACACAAACAGAGAGAGAGAGAGGGCACACATAGAGAGACAGGGCACACAGAGAGACCGCTCAGACAATTGAACATAACATATGACTCCGTCATTTATGTCGGGCAAGTTACTAGTTGCTCATATAAATTATAGATAATATTGTATTTATGAATTAAACTATGTACGATGCACCTGCAGAGTTCTAGGACAAAGTAGTCCCATATAAGATGTAATTGAGGTTAGCTCCTTATCTATATGCAGCCCAGAAAAAATCATCACAACCTTTTGAGAAACAGAAGTGTCCTTCATCAGCTGTGACAGAGAGCTTAAGGGCTGTCATCCCGGGAGCAGCTGTGCGTAGGGTTGTGCTGCTTAAACCTGTTGGAGAGGAGATCACAAAAAACAGCACTTGTATTTTTTCAGGAGAATAAACAATCAATTACATGGCAGCTGGTTGCAGAGAACAGAATTAGTCTAAAAATGGAATATCTTGAAAAGGCAATATAAGTGATTTCGTGTTGGGTAAACACAAGGCATCCTCTATCCATGTATACACAGACATAAATCAGGTCCTTATTTGGGTGGAATGAGGATTTAATATTCAAGCAAAACTAAAGCCGAATCGACATTTGTTATTATAAATTTGTAATCTGTATATAATTCTCCTATTATTTGTATTTGCTATTTACTCTTTTCAATAAAAAAAAGTTATCCCTACCTTCCTGGTGTGCTGTGGTCCATAGGGTCATGGAGAGTTGGACACGACTAAACAACAAAATATACTGCAATACTCTGATTAGTCCCATCTTTTCAATAGAAACAATTGCAAATCTTTTCTAGAAGATCCCATCAAACAGAACATTATATACAAAAACTTGTCTTATGAATCATAAACGGGAATCCTAAAAATATACATGTTTTCAACCAAATAGTATTTATACATATATGTTTTCATATAAATATACATATTTTAAAGTATTTATATATAGCTTGTCAAATGCTTTTTAGATTTTTAAAAACATGCCAAATTATTAAGTCGTACTTCAAATTATTTAAAAGGCAAGGGTAGCAGAGTTGCTTGCTCCAAATAATACTCACCAGTTACCAAGAACTGCTGTAGTCACTAATCAAATTAATGTGGTTAATGGTCTCTTTCTGCATACAAACTGTAAGAGTAAACAGCAATTAATTGTTCTATGTTTTTCGTTTAAAGAACTATGTTTGATAATAGTTACATAGTTACATAGTAATTAAGGTTGAAAAAAGACTTTCAGTCCATCGAGTTCAACCTTTTAAGATCTCCTCTGATCTGCAATATGCAGATTAAATTAATTAGTTGTTAATTAATTATTAATCAATTATTTAATTATTATTATTTTTATTTTATTTTTAATTATTAATGAATCCAGAGGAAGGCAAACAGAAAAAAAAAAAAAACAAGTGAGACTTAGCCAATCGTCTCAAAGGGAAAAAAATAATAAAAAAAAATTAATTCCTTCCTGACCCCAGATACTGGCGATCGGATTTCTCCCTGGATCAATACTGTCTTTCTATTTATCCATGATAACCCTGAATTCCCTTTTTAATTAGAAATAAATCCAGTCCCCTTTTAAAGTTATCTATCTAATCCGCTGTCACCACCTCCTCTGGTAGAGAATTCCACAGATTAACCACCCTTACTGTGAGGAATTCTTTTCTTTCTTCAAGGTGAAATCTTTTTACTTCTAACCTCAAGGAATGTCCTCTTGTCAGTTGAAAACCTCTTGGCACAAAAAGCTCCCTTGACAAATCTTTATACTGATCCCTGAGGTAATCATATCCCCTCTTAGACGCCTTTTTTCTAGAGAAATTAAGTTTAATTTGGTTAGTCTTTCTTCATAACTTAGCCTCTCCATTCCCCTTATTAGTTTTGTTGCCCTCCTTTGTACCTTTACAGCTCTAAAATGTCCTTTTTATGAAGTGGTAACCAAAATTACTCCATATTCCAAATGAGGGCGTACTAGAGATTTGTACAGTGGCAGAATTATATTTGCTTCCCTGGCTTCTATACCCTTCTTAATACATGCTAATATTTTATTTGCCTTTGCAGCCGCTGCTTCGCTTTGAGTACTGTTATCTAGGTGGTTGTCCACAAGCACTCCCAAATCCCTTTCAATATCTGATACACCTAGATTTGCTCCATTAAGATTATAAATTGCATGGCTGTTTTTCCTTCCCAGATGCATAACTTTACATTTATTCGTATTAAATCTCATCTGCCATTTGGATGCCCATTCCTCAATTTTATGTAAATCCCTTTGGAGGGAAAGCACATCATTATCTGATTTAATTACCTTGCACAACTTTGTGTCATCAGCGAAAATGGAGACACCACACTCCAATCCTACCTCTAGGTCATTAATAAATATGTTAAAAAGGAGCGGACCTAATACTGAACCCTGAGGAACCCCACTTACCACATTAGTCCAAGTCGGAATATGTTCCATTTACAACAACCCTTTGCTTCCTGTCTTTTAGCCAGCTCTCAATCCATGAGCAGATATTTACTGCAATTCCTGTATCTCTTAGTCTGCACAATAGTCTCCCATGGGGCACTGTATCAAAAGCCTTTGCAAAATTCAAAAAGACTACATCCACTGAGTTGCCTTGATCCAGGTTCCTACTAACCTCCTCATAGAAACTAATTAGATTTGTTTGACATGACCTATCCCTCATAAACCCATGTTGACTCCTACTTATAATCCTGTTCAAATAGATATAGTCTTGTATATTATCCCTTATTAACTCTTCTAAAAGCTTCCCCACTACAGAAGTGAGGCTCACTGGTCTATAATTCCCCAGATTTGCTCTTGCTCCCTTTCTAAATATAGGTATCACATCTGCTTTTCTCCAGTCATCTGGTAGAGACCCTGTGTTGAGTGAATCTTTAAAAATTAAATATAATGGTTTGGCTATTACAGAACACAGTTCCCTCAGTACCCTTGGATGTATTCCATCAGGACCGGGGCTTTATTAACATTTATTTTTTCCAACCTCTTTTGGATTACTTCCTGTGTTAACCAATTATTTAGTAAAGGTAGTGTAGCCCCATTATGTTGCCGTGTCCCAACCACTGGTACCTCCCTTGTGTATACCGAAGAAAATAACCTATTTAGCTTTTCCTGGTCACTAATTTTCAGATGGCCTCTGTCACATTCTAATGTGCCTATAGCTTCCTTCCTCGCCTTCTTCCCATTAATATACTTAAAAAAATATTTTAGGGTTAGTCTTACTCTCTTTTGCAATTAATTTTTCATTTTCTATTTTAGCCAGTCTAATCGCGCTTTTGCAAGCCTTGTTGATTTCCTTGTACTCCCGTAAAGCAGTCTCTGTCCCCTCTTGTTTGTATAATTTAAATGCCTGTTTTTTACTCCCTATATTGATTTTGAAATCATTGTTAAGCCACATGGGTTGTGATTTACTCCTTTTACTTTTATTCCCACATGGTATATGCCGATGTGTATGTATATTTAGTAAGGATTTAAATGTTGTCCATTTATGTTCAGTATTTTTACCTATCAGTTCTCTGTCCCAGTCTATACTTTGTATTGCTGCCCTTAGACAGTTAAAATCTGCCCTTTTAAAAATTTTGTTGGCCCCTTAAAATTTAGTTTTTTTAATTCAATCTCAATGAGACTGTGTTGTGATCACCGTTTCCCAAAGGTTGTCCTATTCCAACATTAGATACAATATCAATATTATTTGTGATGAGTAAATCTAAGATAGCTTCATTTCTAGTAGGCTCTTGTATAACCTGGGCCAGATAATGATCCGTGAGATTTCTCAAGAACCTGCTCCCCTTAGCTGAACTGCTGGTCTCATTTATCCAGTTTATTTCAGGGTAATTAAAATCTCCCATTATTAGAACTTGCCCATGCTGAGCTGCATTTCCAATCTGTAACACTAATTGTATTTCCTCACTTTCAGCTATATTTGGGGTTTATAGCATACTCCTACTAATATTCTTTTGGAATTTGCTGCTCCGCTATTTAACTCTACCCACAAACATTCAATATTATCGCTAGTTCCGCCATAAATATCTTCTCTGACTATAGGCTTAAATTCAGGCTTAGCATACAGACAAATCCCTCCTCCTCTTTTACCATTGCTTCTATCTTTCCTAAATAGGGTATAACCATCCAGATTAACAGTCCAGTCATGAGATTCATCCCACCACGTTTCGTTAATGCCTATTAAATCCCATTTTTCATTAATTGCTAATAATTATAACTCTCCCATTTTTCCTGGCAAGCTTCTGGCATTAGCAAGCATACACCTTATGTTATGAGTCTGTAGTTCTGAAGTGCCTGCCACTGTACTTGAGTTACTTAGGACTACCTCCCTATTGACTATACTACCCCTCCCCCATCTCCTCCCCTATGAGTTGTTAATTTATCCCTTATACCCTCTACACTTTCTACCCCATTACTTATATCTAGTCCCCCCCACCTACTAGTTTAAAAACTCATCCAGCCTTTCTACCATCCTATCCCCTAGCACAAAAGCTCCCTCATCATTAAGGTGCAATCCATCCCTACTGTAGAGATTGTACCGAAGTGAGAAGTCAACCCAGTGCTCTAAAAACCCAAACCCCTCCTTAGTGCACCACATCTTTAGCCATGCATTAACCTCTCTAAGCTCCTTCTGCCTCCCTGGGCTAGCACGTAGCACTGGTAGTATCTCAGAACATACTACCTTGGAGGTCCTTGCCTTCAGCTTATTACCTAGTTCTCTAAAATCATTCTTTTGTCACTAACTTTGTCATTGGTACCAATATGTACCAAGACCGCCGGTTCATTTCCAGCCCCTCCCAATAATTTGTCTACCCGATCCACAACATGACGAACCCGAGCACCCAGGGAGACAGCAAACTGTTCAATTGCTGGGACCTGGATGACAAATCACCCTGTCTACCTTCCTAATAATCGAGTCCCCTACAACCAAAAACTGTCTGTTGCTCTGCCTATTCTGCCCTCCCTCTCCTCCAGTAAAACTGTTCTCCCGGCTGTTAGAGGGAACAGCTCTATCTGGCATTGCCATTCCTGAATGGACATCCCCAACAGTTTCACGCAATCTGGCAAATCTGTTGGTGTTTGCCAACTCAGAACTGGCCTGCCTCCTCCTGTTCCCACTGATTACCCTTCTAACTGTAACCCAGCTACCTCTCTGGACATCCTCACTAGCCCCAGCTCCACCTTCCATGCTAGGCCCAGCTAAACTGTGCTCAGTCAGCACCAACCCCCTTTCCAGTGAAGCAATATCATAATGGGCATAATCTTTACAATTTAAGCTTTTTATATGTACTTTTTCTTTAATGTAGGGTTCCATTTTCTTTTCTCTGCCTGCTACTTTTAACGAGGGACCATACTTATTAATTAATGAGCTTTACATTGGCACATTAAATGTCACATTTTCTGTGTGGATAGAATTCAAAGTTTACTCCCACTTCAATCAGTAGATTATCAGAAACCAAAATGGTAGATTCCACTGCAGAATAAACCAATGTAAAAAGTAATAAATTCAAAGCTGTATTACTTTTTTTACAGAGTATATTTTAAATACCGCGCTAAAGTGTCCCCTTCACCTATGCCAATAAATAGCAAAGATCATTTAATTTCAAGATGTGTAATCTTGTCCGTATTTTATTCATTTTACAATGCAATCTAGATTGCAGAGCAGCATCAGAGAAGAGCCAAAGAGACTGATTTCAGAGACCTATCACAGAGAACACAAGGAAGTGAATTTACCTATTCAAAACCTGCCAAGTAGACTTTACTTCAATAAAGTATCAGTCTTATCTTATAAGTTACTAGACTGCACTGCTTTCAGTGAATAAGAATGAATACTTCTCATTTGTATGCAAGATAGGTTTAACCTATTTATAAAGAATCTAACTGCTTATACAGAGTTTATTCGTTTTAAACCATATTTCCATTGGGCCAGATATACAGTGCCTTTTCAAAATGTATTCACCCCCCTTGGCATTTTTTGTGTTTTGTTGCCTCACAACCTGGAATTAACATGGATTGTTTGAGGATTTCCTCATCTTCAACCTCCCTCCTCAACCCCACTCCTCATCCTCAACCTCCCTCCTCATCATCCCTCCTCATCCTCAACCTCCCTCCTCAAGCCCCTCATCCTCAACCCCCCTCCTCAACCTCCCTCCTCAACCCCCAATCCTCAACCCCCTTCTCAACCCCCTCCTCAACTTCAACCCCCGTCCTCATCCTCAACCCCCTCCTCAACCTCCCTCCTCAACCTCAACCCCCCTCCTCATCCTCAACCCCCTCCTCAACCTCCCTCCTCAACCTCAACCCCCTTCCTCATCCTCAACCCCCTCCTCAACCTCCCTCCTCATCCTCAACCTCCCTCCTCATCCGCAGTCCCCCTCCTCATCCTCAACCCCCTCCTCAACCTCAACCCCCCTCCTCATCCTCAACCCCCTCCTCAACCTCCCCCTCGTCCTCAACCCCCCTCATCCTCAACCCCCTCCTCAACCTCCCTCCTCAACCTCCCTGCTCATCCTCAGCCCCCGTCCTCATCCTCAACCCCTCCTCAACCTCCCTCTTCAACCTCAACCCGCCCATCCTCAACCCCCCTCCTCATCCTCCCTCCTCATCCTCATCCTCCCTCCTCATCCTCAACCTCCCTCCTCATCCTCAACCTCCCTCCTCAACCTCCCTCCTCACCCCCCCTCCTCAACCCCCCCATCCTCAACCCCCTCATCAACCTCCCTCCTCAACCTCAACCCCCCCATCCTCAACCCCCTCCTCAACCTCCCTCCTCAACCTCCCTCCTCATCCTCAATGCCCCCTCCTCATTCTAAACCCCCCTCCTCATTCCAACCCCCCCCTCATTCTACCCCTCTAAATACCCCTCCCCCCTCCCTTACACCTCACTTACCTGCATCTGAACCTCCTGCTTCGGCCTCCGCTCCTTCCGGCATCTTGACGTGGCGCGCATGTGACGTCACAGCATTAGCATATACCGGGTGCCGGCACCCTTTATATGCTAATGACGTGACGCGCATGTGAAGGCTAGTGACGTCACATGCGCGCCACGTCATTAGCCTTATACCGGGTGCCGGCACCTGGTATATGCTAATGGCGTGACGTCACATGCGCGCCACGTCTAGACATCGGAAGGAGCGGAGGCCGGAGCAGGAGCTTCAGATGCAGGTAATTGAGGGGAAAGGTAGAGGGGGGGGGGGGGTTATTTAGAGTGGTAGAATGAAGGGGGGTTTAGAATGAGGAGGGGGGAGGGAAAGAGACACAGGGGGTAGAGAGACACGGGGGGGGGGGGAGAGTTATTCGAGTATAAGCCGAGGGGGCCCTTTTTAGCCTTAAAAAAAGTGCTGAAAAACTCGGCTTATACTCGAGTATATACGGTAGTACCTCTGCCATTGGGTTGTGTGTTGAAACATGCTGAATGTCGTATTGCTTTTAAGCAATACAGCACTCAGCACTGAGCAGACTGGAACCAGGTAGACTTTGCAATTTATACTCAAAGTGATATAACTGCCCTGAAGTCACAATTTGAAAGCACAGAGATTCACCAACCTTATGCCGTGCTTGCCACTATGGTTTTAGCATGTACATGTTTTGTATAATATTCTTAAAAAAAATAGATTGAGGAGCAATTTCTTGCATACAAACGAAACATTGACTTATAATGGACAAAGCAAACTAGAAACAAATAAGATAAAGTTGATACTTTGTTGAAACAAAGTCTCCTTGGCAGGTACTGAATAGGCAAGATCTCTTCTGTGAAACGAGTACTGTTACCTTTGACACAGGTCCAGTATAGTTGCCAGGTAATGTGGGTCATGACTCAAGTTATTGTTTGCTTACAAAGTGCCAGAACTATTCATATCTGCATATATTTATATATATTATCTTTTTTTATCTGTTATTTGTAAAGCAGCAGTGTATATAGAGTGCTAGTGGAGTAATAACAATAAAGAAATACAATTAACAGTATATGTATCCTGGAATAGGAGGGTCTGGGGTATCAGGAGGGGCCGGGTGGGGAAGCCAGGAGGGGCTGAGGGATCAGGAGGAAACGGGCAGGGGGTCAAGTTAGAAAAAAATATTAGAAAAAAATAACTTAATTAATAAATAAATGCAGACCGCTCTGGGCCCCCCTAGAGAAAGGCCCCGGTGCATTGCACCTGGTGCCCAGGCTGTAGACACTCCCCTGAACTGGTCTTCAGCAAAGCAATTTTTTGACCAAAACCATAAAAAAATCACTGTGGTTTGGGCAAAAAAAAAAATCACATTTGTGAATTTTGTAATAAACTAACACTATTTAAGCCTTGAGCATAAAACATTTCTAGAGAAAAATCTTACTTTTAGCAGATGATGATTATGATGATTATGATTATGATGATTATGATCATGGCCAAGGCTTCCATATTGTACTTATTGTTAACCGGGAGCCTGAGGGGGAATATTACCCACAGCTGCACTTCTACTTGTACTAATCCCATTGTTAAGTAGCACAATATTGGCAGTTTAGGTAGATCTAAATAGAGATCTTATCTACATTCATTGTTCCATACGATTTAAAAAAAAACTTTTTGAAACAATTACCAAGTTTTTCAAAAGAGCACTTTTAATAAAGACAAACTTTGACCTCACTATATAGGTCTTTATCAGGTCATTGTGACTACACTCCATAGGTCTTTATCAGGTCATTGTGACCACACCCCATAGGTCTTTATCAGGTCATTGTGACCACACTCCATAGGTCTTTATCAGGTCATTGTGACCACACTCCATAGGTCTTTAGCAGGTCATTGTGACCACACTCCATAGGTCTTTATCAGGTCATTGTGACCACACTTCATAGGTCTTTAGCAGGTCATTGTGACCACACACCAGAGGTTTTCATCAGCCCATTGTGACTACACTATATAGGTCTTCATCAGGTCATTGTGACCACACTCCATAGGTCTTTATCAGAATATTATGACCACACACCAGAGATCTTCATCAGGACATTTGGACCGCAGTCCATAGGTTTTCATCAGGACATTATGACCACACACTATAGGTCTTCATAAGGGCAACATTCTTTTATTGTGTCTGAGCGTTGTTTGACCCTAAACTAAAGGTCTCCACCAGGTCATGTTTTGACCTCATACCAAGTGCCCTATTTAGGGTTTATCTCTATATCCTGTGTATGTAAGTGTAATTAAACATATTTATTCTCCCAGTCCAGTTTAATGTGTGATTCGCATTATGTTCTGTAATACATTTATCAGTTGCACTTACAGTTTTTTTCTTATCTTGACCCCTCTTGAATTACCATAACTGAAGCCATTAGCCGTCCCCTTCTCACTCTCCTCCCAGATCCTCCCTCATACATAGTCATGTGCGCCACTCTCCCTCATTCATATGCATGAAGTCCTAATACAGGCACTAATTGCCACATTGTTCTGAATGATTTGTTAGCGAGACATCTGACCTGTGTATAGTTCACAGTTCTTGCTGTGTGTTATTCTTAGAAAGCATCCCGTGTGAGCCCATTTGTGGATACCACCAATAAAACCATTCAGTAAAGTGCCCATTGTTCACATTTGCCTCCTATTTACATTCATCCACTTTTATTGGTATTATTTTTTATTTTTTAAACTAAATCAGAAAAAAGAGTAATAATACATTGCAAACACAAATTATACAGTACTTCATGTGTTATCATGAAGATAGAGCCTGTTTTTCATGTGGGGTATAATTTTATTCCATTTTATACACACACGTATCCAAGTTAGGTAAATGGGGAGAGATAATAGAGAACGGGAACCCTATATATACTTGGGGACTTCTAGTCTGAGCATAATATGCAAAAAGTATTTGCCATTGATTCTCATGAAACTTATCAGAAATAATTAAATTACTAATAAAAACTACAGTAAACTCCCCGTTATCCAGCACCCACAGGGACTCCCTATTGCTGGATAAGTGTAGTTGCCGGTTAATCGTGAGTCTCCGGAAAAAAAGGGTCTAAATGACCATTAAACCCCCCAAAAACCCTCAAAATGCCTTTTAAAAGGCAATAGCACCTAAACTGGGCCATTTAGGCCCAGAAAAAATAATAAAAAAAAAAGTTAGTATTTTTTTTTTTGCAGTCTCGAACAGCCGATTAGTGCCGGTTATGCCGGTTTAGCGGGACTCAGGTCCTCTAAACAATATTATATCTGGATCTGTATGTAATCCTGACTGGATTAATCTCGGCCCTTCAGTTCGGAGGTATATTTTCTTTTCCTTGTGTTTGAGCTTCATATTGAAGTGGCAAAGTTCTAAAGAGAAGTTTATGACTGAGTATATAATTAAATGAAGCCAAGTCCTTGGGTAGATACAATGGGCAGCTTTGATGGGTCTTTTTAGTGCCATCTTAACTATGTTTCTATGTTTATGTGTCAAAAAATGATGTAAAACCTGTGTGAACTGTAATGTAAACCAATCTTGGGCTCTTCGGTCAGGGATAGGCCTCGTAAACGGACAACACAGCACAGACCTTGAGTGCCAGGAAGACCTGTAAAAATTGGAAATGTAATTTTATTAATTATTACTGCACTCACAAGACGTATATTTTCCCTGAATATATGCACATTAGGGAGTCCTTTACCTTTTGAAATTCACCAAAAATTTGCCAGCAGCAGTGCCGCCAACAACCACTAGATGGCGCCGACGATTTTCAGTGCCCATACCACAGAGTTAGGGTTAGGTAAACTTTTAGGGTTAGTTTAAGGGTTAGGGTAACCTTCTAAGGGTTCAACTTATGTGAAATATTGGCAGCACCGCAAAATTTCCACAGTGCCATCTAGCGGGCCACTTGCCGGCACTGCAGCAGTCAGTAGCGGCAAATTTAAAATGGGATATATTCTATCCATCTCTGTGTATACCCTTCAAATTATACGTTTGTGAGTTTTCAATCTTGCAAGGTGCTTTGGGGAATGTTTGATTTTAAGCTCAATGACAGAGCCCTCCCTTCTTTTGCAATGTGCTAACATTGTTTTTGCCTTGTACCTAACCCTTGTATAGGGCAACAGAATAGTTTGGCACGTTACAAATAAAGGATAATAATAATAATAATAATAATAATAATAATAATAATAATAATAATAAGGATCTATCCCTCTTTGCCTGCGCATTTCTTCTGCAGCACTGACAGCTGCAGTTACAGGTGCCATCCGCCAGGGGGCGCTGTGCGTTTTCGGGTGCCATCAAGTTCCAGGGAAGGCAAAGCACTATTCTCCCCTCCGACGTGGCGCAACTCGACGATGCTGAATCGACAGCGAGGCCATCGCTATGTTCGGCGCTGGCCCTCGGGCCGCCTCTCATAGCTCAAGGCCTCTTCTGTCGGCGCACCTTATATGCTAAAATCAACAGCGCCATTTGTTGGCCGGCGGCGGAACTGCAGCTGTGAAGAGAGAAAGGACCAATAATAATAATATTAATAATAAAGTAAAAATAACTCTGGAACTGTCCATATGTATTGCATTTTGGTTATACTACTCATTTTGTGAAAGTGGTTTTAATTAATATATTGTGCAATATAGTATGCTGTATTTTTTATGTATTTTTCTTCATGAAATTCTACCTGCATTTTGTTGCCCTGATTAGAAGTGTTTATCCTCTACCTATAGCATAAAGAAAGCTTGTATAAGAGTGATTATCTAATTGCATAGTGCCATACATCCTCAGCGAGTCCTTTTAGCTAATTACTCTTACCAGGTGTCCTTTATCAATTAGCATTAGCAATACTAATAGCATTTTCTGGAAGAATGTTAAAACAGGAGTGGGACAATCACGTTAGTTTACACTGTCCACTGATACATTGATATAAGCTAATGGATAGGGAGGAGAAAAACCCTGACTAAAAGCATAAAAATGCATTTTAAGAGTAAATATATTGCAAAGTTTTTATTTTTATTTTACTTCCAAATAAGGACCTGAATGCACAGTTGCACACTGAGGGCCTCATTCAATTGCGATTTGGCCAATTGAATAGGGCTCTATATAAGCACAGAGCATATTTTTTTTACAGAAGTTTTTAGTTAGTGAAGACTTTGCTTTTGGATAGAAGTTCACTAACTAAAAACTTCTGTAGAAAAAAATATTTAGAGCCCTATTCAATTGGCCAAACGGCAATTGAATGAGGCCCTGACAGTCTTAGATATTGGGATACCCCTACTTGAGTATTAAAGGCACACAAAGAAGAGGGTGGCAGAGGTAGAGATGGATAGGTGAGGTAATTGAAGCAATGATCATGAGCTAGAGGGAGCTCATAGGAGCAGTGGCTAACAGATGTCCCTGGCGTGCTGTCTCATCAGTGTGGGGCCGGATCCCTAGCTTGTGCAGTAGATTCCTTTTGAGGCGGTAGTTCACCACAACAATCATTTATAATATGGTGGGCAAAAGAGCGATAGAAGCCCTCCACCGTACAGTAGTATAGTATATAATTAGTACATCTGTGTTCACATTTGAATGTCTAGAACAAGTTAAAAAAAACTTGTTTTATGCCCAGAATTCCGAGAAATATAGTTATTACACTGCTTTCTGGGGTTCTTGTCAGGGATATGCAAATGTGCCCACAAAGGCTTCGCTCTTGCAATCAATAACCATTTTAAACATGGCTTTCTTTAAGCATATGCTTGCTATATCACACAGCTTTGAGCAAAGCTTAGGATGGATTATACACAAGCCAGGAATTCCACCCACGTACAGCTGTTTCAAGGTTACAGCCTCTTATCAGCATAGGGCCTGTTCCTAGCTTGTGTAGTAGATTTTTTTTAAGGAGGTAGTTTACCACAGCAATCATTTAATTTATGGTAATATTCATATTTCGTCCTTTCAATGTATTATAATGTTAAACCAAAAAAACACTGCAGGCCTCTATTTGAATTACAATATGCCACAGTCAAGCCCTGGCCTCTATCAAAACACACATATACTGCAGAACAGACACAATCCCCACTTCTGTTTTTCCCCTAAACACTAGGGGCCACATTCAATTCCAAGCCCGTAACTCGATCACAGACAGACGCATGCGAGTGAGTTGCGGGCTCCCATTGGTCTCCGTTTGCGAGGCTATTCAATTGCTCAAGCTGGCAAGCTGCGGGCTTGAAGCTACAATCGTAAACCATGCACTGGTTCGGAACAGTTGAGGGCGGGAACATGAGAAATTAAGCAAGCCCGTAACCTCCCATTTGAAATCAGCCAATAGAAAATGAGGCAGAATTACGGCAGTAAAACATGGAAGTTACATGTCATTCAATTAGCTTCAGGGGTCCAAGTTACTCTCAGACTCGCAAATAACAGAATTATTAAAATGAATACCAATACTGTTCTAGTCCATATGGGTGGCCTGATATGTATTAACTCATTGATTCCCAAGATTGTTTTAACCCCAAAGTGACACATAAAAATAACATTAATTTCCTGCCGATTTGCGGGCTTGAGACTGTTGTGCAATTAATTTTACTATCATCGCTTTCACCGTTATTTACAGTGCAGTATTGATGTTATATTTACAGTTACACTGCTACAAATAGGTGTTTAACCCCCTTGTTGGTCCTCTCTAGCACTTCTCCTTCATTTGCGATTTACAAGTGTGGATACGTTTGGGGCTTGGAGCAATTGAGCAATTGAATAGCGATTTGCGATTTTAGCCTTGCGAAAGTGAAAGATCAAAGGCTCCTGAAGACTGTAAGTTACGAGTTTGACGGACACAATATTTTCAAGCCCGTAACTCGTAACCCGATCGGAGCCCGCAAAAAGACACCAATTGAATAGCAAATTAGCCCGCAACCTCACTTACGGGCTCCCGTATCTCAAATTGAATGTGGCTGTAGAACTTTATTCTTAAATTTAGCATGATCAGTCCAAAAGAGGTATTTAGTAACACAGGGATTTACGCTTAAATGAGGGACTGTTGCTCCAAATTACATTAGGGGGTATACCTTATAATGGTTGTGTCCGCTCACTTGTTGCCAGCTTTCAAAATATATCTAAAACATTAAGTCGATGACACAAAATTAGGATCGTCAATGCTAAAGAGGGTCAGTAAGGATTCCCTATAAACCACCATAGTAAATTAAAATAGTTTTTGTTTTTATGCTCTTGGCTTGCTTAGCTACCACTGAGGCCAGTTTATTTTATACTTCACAAGAATATTATGTTTTTCCTAAACTACAGTGCTCAGAGACCTCAATATCTGCCAGAATAAATAGTCTTTTGGCGACTTGCATGGGATTATAATGCTGACACATCATTTGGGCTGCAATAACATGTCATTATCTAATATGCAGGTGTCACATACATGTGTAAACAGTGTGCCTGATCCTCTGAGCTCGCAGCGCTTCTTCATGTTATTCGTATGGTGATATTATCAGGGGAGTCTCCATCCCCAGCTGTCCTGACCTCTCTGCACCTTTGCGCACGTGCTGGGTCAGAAGTAACTTTGGCTGGCTGCTCTCTGACCTTCAGGGACAGCTTAGCCCTCCAGCGCCTGTCTACATGTAAACATATGTACAGACATTGGGGACTCTCGGGGGACAGACATCCAATATCCAGGCATGTTAGGCTTAGTCCTTGAGCAACAAAACAACACAACTGTGAAATTATATTAAGACACAAAGCTTTCATCCTATTTACCATATTTCCTTTAAATATTCCTTCTTAATGGGACTTTGTTTTTGCTGTATCAGTTTTGCACGCTGTCTGTCTATCTCACTGCATTCAAAGTAAACTTATATTATTTCTGAGTGTGGCTTACACAAAATGCCTGGATATGGATGCAGAGATGGCAGAAAATATTCAAGAAACTACTATTATATTGTATTATTAATCACGTATAATGGTTGTGGATCTACGACTTTGTTGGTAACGCTCTGTAATGTTGCGACATGCACAGGTGCAATCAGCGCCAAGGCAATAGGTGCTCATCGCGAGGCATGTACGACTTAGGCTGCAATGTGCAACGAAAAAATGGTGGACTTTCAGGGTCCCTCTAAGCATCCTCTGTCCCTTAATAGTTCTAATTTGCCCGAGGACGCTCCACCGATGGAGGATTGAATAAGATTGAAGGCGCCGATAGCAATGGGCGCGATCGGAGACTAAGGACGTAGCACGCAACACTTAGAAAAAAATATGGATTTAACGATTTAAAGACCGTCAAAAAAAGAAAAATAATGTAAAAAAAATAATTAAAAAACTCACACACAGCTCAGGGGAACACCCAGGGAGCCTGTTAGTGAGGTTGCAAGCTAATTTGACCCCTAATGGCTGATTTTCGGATATTGAAAATCGGCTAAGGGAGGAAAAAAATGGTGGACGAAAAAAACGTAATCTTTACAAAAAGGCTCAAAACGAAGTTGAATTGCGTACGGCTTGGAAAATAAAAACCAACAGAGCTCTGCGAGAGACATGCAACCCTTAAACATGGACAGAGAGCAGAAATACACAGGGGAGGGAGAGGGGGGAAAAGACACGAGAGGAGGGAAATAAGAAAAAAAAACAGGGCATGGAATGGACATGGAAGGGAGAGGGGGGAAACAGACATAGGGGTCAGACAGTGGGGAGAGGCTCGCAATGAGTGCCTTGGGCGCCAAAGGCTCTCATCGCAAGGCTCCTAAAGTAGATGATGGTAGAGGCCTGTGATGAGCGCCGAATGGGCTCATCGCGGGACTTGCAATGAGCTCCGAAGGGGCTCATTGTGAGGCATAAAAGTGGCGGGTTGCTCAAGGCCTGCAATGAGCGGCAAAAACGATCATTGCAGGGCTTGCGATGAGCACCGAAGGCACTCATTGCGAGCCTGGCATTATGTGGCAAACATCATTGCTAGCCTTCAAATTTTCTTGCCGTCATTTTTGATGGGCAAGTCTCTAGTTATATACTATTGTCCAGCATCAGTTAAAGACCCTCTGTATGTTTCAAGGGAGGGGTGATGCCGAGAAGCAGGCAGCTTGCAAGCATAACTGTAAGGCCTGCTCTTGAATAGTGGCAAACACCTCTTTCATTAAGCACAACCTACGCCATATTATCATGCATGCCTTAAGGGATCTGCAGGCAGTAACATTATTTTTCATATGGCTTACATAGCTGCTAGTGTTAGATTGTCACACACCACAAATGTGGAGTTTTTTCCAAACTACACTGCTCCTTTAACTTTTTAGGAGCCAGATAACATTTGATGCCCAGTGGCTAAACCCCTTGAACAGTCGAATGCTGATATAGGATAAGGAGGCTAGTGTGCACACCTTATATATTTATGTATAATTAAATTGGGCTAAGCTCCATGTATGACAATACTATACAAAGAAAAAAAAAGCATACCTTTAAGGGCTCTGTCCCAATTAAAATATTGTGTGAGCATTTATTATTAAAACTTAACTTTTATTAATATTTTATTATGAATAGACACAATATAAAATGAAATGGGAAAATCAAATTAATTTTATGAATGCTTTGTAGTTTACTCGTTCAGTCATGCCCGACTCTCCGTGACCTTATGGACCTCAGGACACCAGTTTTTTGTCTAGATTGTGCTCATCCATAAGGTTTTTATGGCAAAGATACTGGAGTGGGTTGCAAGTTCCTTCTCTAGTGGACTGTGATTTGTCTGACCTCTCTGCCTATCTTGGGTAACCCTACATGGTATTGCTCACAACTTCACTGAGGTACACAAGCCCCTTCACCACAACAAGGTAGCGATCCAGAAGGGGATGAATGGTTTACATCCAGTTATATAGACAAAGGAATTATCTTACAGCTGGTAATATAATATATTTAGATACCTTTGCTGAGGAGATAATAATTCCTGTTTAATCTATAAAATATTTCTGAGATTAGGGTATATTCAATTATAATATATAGCAATAGTTGGGTATTAACACGCTCTCAAGATCGCATTCATACAATTAATTTGATTTTTCAATTTAATTTTAAATTGTATCTACTCTTAATAAAATACTAATAAAAGTTAAGTTTTAATTATAAATTCTCATACAATATCATAAATGGAACAGAACCCTTAAACTGTGCCCAAAAACTATTTTTTTCCCCACTTGGCATATGATGACCTGATTTCCGCCCACTTCCATTTGTGACAAATTAAAAACCTAACAATGGCATCCAACCTGCTCGTTGAAACTTAAAGATTTGAACACAACCACAAAACATTTCCAAAAACATTTACTTTGCATTATGTCTTGTAAACCTGCTTCTCAAGTTCAATCTGTTAGTGTCTCCTCTGATCTTTATTTTGCTTACATTGATCCAGAAGAAGCAAACAAAAAAAAACTGTTTTCCGTTGTGGTTGTGTGGGCAAAATAAGTAAATTCATGGTGTGGTTTCTCATTGGATCAATTTCCAAACTTAACCAACAGACACCATTATTAGCATAAAACACAAAATAGCTATCTTTCCCGGGGAAAGAAAAGCATCAGATGCTTATCAAGCATTTCCCATACACTCGTCGCTCATCTCCTTACTTTACATTTCTCTCATATATCCTCCTTGCCAGTGTTTTATCCCTATGATCTATACATGTCCGCTAAGCTCTCATGGGAGAGCAGCGAAACAATGAGTCTGGCTATCTGCTCCCAGGTGCCAGGCTCATGAATGTGTCTGGCTGTTTCTTTGTGTTATCTGCAGATATTCAGGCTGCCCTCCTAATTGCCCACAGCTGCACAGACTGGGGTATACCAGTGCCTTATAGAATTTCAGGCCCCCCTCCCTTTGGGTCCATCCCCTTCTTTCTAGTGTATCACTTTACTGTCTCACTTTTTTTTCTTGAATCTCAGCTAACCAAACTCAATATAGCTAAAAAGAGAACTGCTAATAGTTCAAAATGTAAAGGCATATCTACGTTTCTACCAGTGCATCTGATAAAAGTTAATTAATAGTGTATGAAAATATTTTTTTGCATTTATTTACATTGAAAAACTTACCTTGAAGTTAGCAAAATGTCTTGTTATTACTGACAGTTGAAAATTAGGGTTAACACCCCCTCCAAACCCAGGCTAAATTAGCGTAATATTCATAATTAGTTTTGGCCAGTCAGGAGAAAGCAGCGGTTAGCTGAAACATTTGAATAAAACTCTGGGGTTCCTGTTTGTGCTGCAAAGCAGCCTGGGATATGCAGTGTGGTCCATGTTAGAAGGTGCTATGGCAACAGCACAGCACACAGCACAGACAGGAAGCAGCGCGGAGGGTAATATCCCAGCACTGACTTGGGGACTGACATCAGTGCTCTCCTGTTGGCTGAGGAAGACACAGCAGGTGAATAATGGTTTAAAATCGGTCCCCTAATGCTGCATGCTGACTGGGTGGGATCAAGTGCCTGTGTAGGCACCTCTGGGGGTGTCAACATAATAATTAAAGGGATTTTAGAAATGAATAAAAATAAAAAAATGTATGAAATGTGCTGCATATATGAAGGATGCTTTTTGCCTAAAGAATGCAAACATTTAATAATCCAGGAAACTTGTATATGCCTTTAATGGAACATTGAGTTCATCAATACTGCTCTATCACATTAAATAGAGCACTCACATTCAGGTAAAAAAAAAAACATTTTAAATTTTTACCTTTAATATTAGCTTGTGTGGCAGTGGAAACTACCATTTTGTTTCTGATAATCTACTTCCTGCGAAACAAAACTAAATACAGAGAAAGCTTATATCTGCACAGTGGGCATATCCTCCTTAGAAAGTAAAAGAAAGAATCAGGAGAAAAGAAAGTGGTGAGACATCAGTAAAGAATAATGGCATGCAAAAGTTAAATATAAAGGATGCGTTCTTTTTTGCTTCCTAAAAATGTTTGCCCAATTATAGAGTTTATCTATTAAAAACCTTATAAAAAATGGAACTGCATGATATTTACAGAAATGTGTTGGTCATTTCACTATAAGTTGTGTCACTGCAGAGAGGTCTATAAAGAATCAGTGTAAATAAACATGACCCAGCACAGACCTGGAATTTCTGGCACATCCACAAGCCACTGATATTTAGTCATGTTTTTCCAAAAAATACAAACACCTACTAAAATCACTATATGTGTCTGTCCAAGTCTGGGAGTAGAGAGGTGATGAAAGAAAAAAGGAATGGAGGTACAGGAGGAACGAGACGTGTGTAAGAAGAGGAAGATATGGAAATGAATAGAATGCACCTAGATGTAATTGACTTTTCTAATTTACAATGTACTTTAGATCAGAGATGTTCAAACTTTAGGGTCATGGGGACTATTTTTGGGTAGTCATTTTTACATAGTCTACAACCGCACCAGCATGGTCTCAACTGTCCTTCATTATTGTTGTTTAGCCGTTCAGTCTCGTCCGACTCTCCATGACTCTATGGACCGCAGTACGCCAGGTGCATCTCTCAGTCACTGCCCCTCTGAGCTCCATCAAGTTCATGTTCATTGCTTCAGTGACTTCATCTATCCATCTACGCCTGTGTCGTCCCCTTCTTCTTGTGCCTTCAATCTTTCCCAGCATCAGAGTCTTTTCTAGGGAATCCTGCCATCTCATGATATGGCCAAAATATTTGAGCTCCAGTCTCATGATCATACCTTCTAGTGAACAGTTTGTCTTGATTTCCTGAAGAATTGATTTATTGCAGTCCAAGGGACTCTAAGCAGTCTTCTACAACACCACAATTCAAAGGCGCCAATTTTACAGCGCTCAGACTTCTTTATGGTCCAGCTGGGAATACCATAGTTTGAACTAGGTGAACCTTTGTTTAATATCTTTACTTTTTACTAGCTTGTCCAAGATTGCCATAGCTTTCCTCCATAGAAGCATGACTACAGTCACCATCTGCAGAGATCTTGGATCCAAGGAAAATAAAATCTGTCACTGCCTCCACTTCTTCCCTGTCTATTTGCCAGGAAGTGAGATTGCCGTTTGCCATGATCTTTGTCTTTTTAACTTTGAGCAGCAGGCCAACTATTGCACTCTCTTCTTTTACCCTCATCAATAAGTCCTTTAGTTCCTCCTCACTTTCAGCCAGCAGAGTAGTCTCATCAGCGTATCTGAGTTTGTTGATATTCCTTCCAGCAATATTGATTCCGGCTTTGGATTCATCCAGTCCAGCCTCACGCATGATGTACTCTGCATATAAGTTGAACAAAAAAGGTGACAATATACAACCTTGTCGCACTCCTTTTCCAATCTTGAACCATTCTGTTCTCCCATGTTCGATTCTGACCGTGACTTCGTGGTCGACATGCAGATCCTTTAGGAGGAGGATGAGATGATCTGGTACTCCCATCTCTCTTTAAGGACATGCCACATTTTGTTGTGATCCACACAGTCAAAAGCTTTAGAATAGCCTATGAAGCAGAAGTAAATGTTTTTTTAGAACTCTCTTGCTTTCTCTATTATCCAGTGGATAATGGCAATTTGATCTCTTGTGCCTCTACTTCTGCGGAACCCGGCTTGCACATCTGGTAGTTCCTAGTCCAGATATTGTTGGAGTTGAGCTTGTAGAATCTCAAGCATTACCTTGCTGGCATGTGAAATGAGTGCAATTGTTCATTAATTGGAGCACTCTTTGGCACTGCCTTTTTGGGGAATTGGGATGTAGACTGACCTTTTCCAGTCTATTAATGTGTTTTCTAAATGTGTTGGCATAAGGCAAGTAACACTTTCACAGCATCATCCTGCAGAATTTTGAATAGTTCAATTGGGATTCCATCACCTCCTGCAGCCTTATTATCAGCAAGACATTTTTGGGCCCATCTCACTTCGCTCTCCAAGATGTCTGTCTCCAGCTCATTGGACACGTTATTGAGGTCGTCACTGCTGTTAAGATCCTTCCTGTATAGATCTTCAGTGTATTCCTGCCACCTCTTCTTTATCTGATCTTCTTCTGTTAAGTCCCTACCATTTTTGTCTTTTATCACTCCCACTTTTGCATGAAAGGTGCCTTTTAGGTTCCCAATTTTCTTGAAGAGATCTCTTGATTAACCCATTCTGTTATCTTCTTGTATCTCTTTACATCGCTCATTGTAGAATGTCTCCTTGTCTCTTCTTGCTATCCTCTGGAATTCTGCATTCAGTTGGACAAGTCATTTCCTATCTCCGCTTCCTTTCACTTTCTTACCTGGGTTACTTTCAAAGCCTCATCAGTTTGACTTCTTACTTTTCTTTCTTTTAGGGATATTCTTTATTGCTATTTCCTGGATAATGTTGCAAACTTCGGTCCAGAGTTCTTCAGGAGTTAAATCTATTCTTTACTCCCACTGCATATTCACAAGGGATATCATTTATTTCGTATCTGCTCGGCCTGATGGTTTAACCTATTTTCTTTACTTTAATTTTCAACTTTGCAATAAGAAGCTCCTGGTCTGAGCTGCAGCCAGCTCCAGGTCTTGTTTTTGCTGATTGTATACAGCTCCTCCATCTTGGGCTGCAAGGTATATAGTCAATCTGATTTCTATATTGTCGATCTGGTGATGTTCATGTGTAAAGTCTTCTCAGATGTTGTTGGAGGTTTGCTGTGACCAGAGAATTATCTTGACAAAATTCAACTAATCTCTGACCTGCTTAATTTTGTACTCCAAGGCCAAATGGTCTCAGTTGTGCTTCATAGCTACACTTCAATATTTTACACAACATAGGAGGGGCACTCTCCCAGCTTTCATCAGCTCTTCCGGTCCGCCTCTTCCTTGCACACCTCAGTTCACTTTTGAGTCTGTACTTGGTGGGTGGGTGTTCCTCAATGTGACTTTTACCAAGCCCTACATTTGAAGCTTTTTTGGCCCCTATCTACCAAGCGGCATCCTTGCTCCTGTCCAAGGTAATGCCTTTTCCATTCTCTTGTCACTTTCAACAAGCTCCAAGTATATTTTTTGGCCTATATTTAATGTCCTTGAGGGTATTTACATTGCTGGAGAGTTGGGGGGACCACCCCTCACTGCAAGGCATATACACCAAGGTGACTTTCAATATGCCCTACATGTGCTACTTTTTTGGCCCCTATCTACTAAGCAGAGTCATTACCATGTCCAAGGTAACGTTTTTCAGCTATCAGGGAGCCTTACATGTGCAGCTTTTTTGCCCATATCTACTAAGCTGGGTCTGTGCACATATCCAGGGACATACCTTTTTCATCACCATGTGGCTTTTAAAAAGCCCTCTATAGCAGATGTTGGCCCATATCTACTAAGCAATGTCCTTGTCCAAGGACACACCCATTTCATCACTTTGGTGCTTTTAACAAGCCCTTTTAACAAGATCCTGTTCCATTGCCTCTAAGCAGCCTCCTCACCCATGCCCAACGACAGACCTTTAAGCCTTTTGTTGGAAATTTTGGCCTATATCTACTAAGTAGCACTCTTCTCTGGATCTCCCTTGCCCTCTAAGCAGGCTAAAAAGGGGTCAAGTAGAACCCACCAACTAACAGCTACCAATTCAGAGAAATCTGCCCAAAACTTTTTCAACTTTCAACGAGCCCTCCTTGCAGACTTGGAGCATAGCAGCTAAACCAAGCCCTCCATTCAGATTGTGTGCTTTGTGTTGTTATCACATAGACGGAGGCCAGCCGTTTTTTACCACAATATCTTGATATATGGAGCTAGTTGTTATCCATATCTTTCTTGAATAGAGCCTGTCTTAGTTGTAGCGAAATACCCCCACAAGCATGTTACTCCACGGTAAGTATGGTGCTCTTTGATGGGCTGTTTTGTTTTTGCCAAAAAGTTAATTTTTTCTCATGAGACCATAAGACATTTTTCCACATGGTTTTGGGTGATTGAATGTATATTTTTTTTATTTTTTGCAAAATTTAGATGGACTGGGATTTTCTTTTCTTTTTTTTACCACCTTACCCCATAGCAGAATACAGGAGATTGTTGTCCCATGTAAGTGATCCGTACCTGACAAAAATCCCTGCAGCTCCTTTGAACGGCTATGGAAGGTTCCTGGATTTTACTACATAAATAATATACCTGTGTATCTATTTATTTTGACGTACTTTATGTTAAGAAGTGCTTAAAAGTTTTCACTGCCTAAAATAATAAATAGTCCCTTCTTGGGTCTGCCCACTGCAGCATATGAAGACACCGTCTGCATATGTTGCAGTGGGCAGACCCACACAGGGACTATTTATTAGATTTTTAGCTAGTAAAACAGCACTTCTTAATAAAAATAAAGTACATAGAAGTAAATAGATACACAGGTATATTATATACCTAGTAAAATTCCGGAACCGCCATGCCCCTTTAATGTTGATGTAGTCTTCTTGGTAGCCTCCTTTTCAGGTCATCAACTCTGGAGGGTCCATAGGCGGAGCTACTGCCTGTGAAGACAGTTAAAGTCACCAAGGCCCCTGACCTCTGAGGGGCCCCCGAGGACCTCCTGTGGTCCCCATGGATCCCCTGAGGCCCCCATGGATCCCCTGTAGGCCCGGGGCTCATCTGTAGCCCCCGTGGGTCCCCCCGGGTCCCTGTGGCCCCTGCAGCTCCTCTGTGGCACCAAGGCCGCTGACCTCTGTGGGACCCCTCCTTGTGGATCATGGCTATCCCAGTAGGATGTAACAACAAAAGGTTCAAAGAAATCCTCCAGCAACAGCTGATTTTTATTTGCGGTTAATTAGAATGATTAATTGATGGCAGGTACTTACTACTTTGGACATAGTTTTGAAGGTGGTTGGATAACTTTGAACACCGTTACAACCTCATAATAAGTTTCCAGACATGGTCCGATTCAATTGCAAGGCCGCAACTCGATCGGAGTAGGACGTATGTCTGCGGGCCTGCTGCGGGCCCGCAGCGTTTGCAAGTTATGGCGCTTTTCAATTGCTCAAGGCCACAAGTTATGGGCCGATAGCGAAATTCGGAAACCATGCCATCGTATGTAGCATTTGTGAGCTTGAACATGATCAATCAAACAAGGCCTTAACTCCCGATTAAAAACAGACAATGGAAACAGAGATCGTCATCATTACGGCTTTGAAAAATGGAGGTTGGATTTCAAAGTCCTACGGGCTTGAATTACGAGTTACGATCGGACCCACATTCCGGATATTGATAAATATGATATTCTATTACATGTGAGTTTCATTATATTTATTAACACATTGATTGCAACTTGCGATTTTAGTGTTCGGAGCTCTGGCGGCTGTGAAAGATCAAAGACTTGGAGGGGCATTAACTTGCGATGGGAACCATCTCAGTGAATCGGAGGCCGGAGTCCGTAACGCCTTCGGTGCCCGCAAAAAGACGCCAATTGAATAGCAAAATAACTTGTAGGCTTCAATTCCAAAGCCCGGGTCTCCCGAAAGCGCAATTGAATGAGGTTCATGGTCAATACATCTTGTTGTATAGGGAGACAGATTTGGGGGCATATTTCCAACAGTTTCCATGGAGGTGGGTTGCCATGTTGACCAAGTTCTAAGCAAGGCCTTCTTCAAAAAGAAGCCAAGTAATTTTACAGTAGATTGTCTGTTTTTTTAATTTGGAGCAAAACTGCAGATGGGTTAAAACTTCTTACTGGGTTAAATAAACCATTTTTTTTACATTAGAAAGTAAAGCTATGGTTATTTTCCTTTACTATTCATCTCATGTTTTATCTAATGCCATTATGTTTTGTGGTTTTGTTACTTTATGTACCAATCAAATAACATGAAATGTATGGTATACTGTGAGCACAAACTCAGCATTTTAATACTATTTCATCAACTAATTCTGAAAGCATTAAATCATAGAACAGTGACAGTATTAGCAAAATTGCTTAATAATACAGCAGTTTATTAAAATCTACAGAACTAAGGAGAAGAATTAAATCCCAGAGAGAGAGCGAAAGAGAGCTCATAAATCTGACAAACAGATCACAAGTGTCAGGCATCACTAATTCCATCATGTCACCCGTGTGTCTGGAAAATTCACAGTTTGTCCTGGAAAAAATAAAGGCAAAATAAATCTCAGTAATGGTAATTAGGTAGGTGTAGCAAAAATACTTCTACTTTTATCTATATTTAAATATGTATGCATTAGTAATATTAACTGTTGACAATTTTACACCAAATCTAGGGAATGGTGTATGTGTATAAATTTATGTACTATTAAGTAAAGTAAATGTTGCATTACCAAAAATGTAGGCGCCAGAAGTCAAATTGGTATTTATAATATAGGCAAGGAGTGACAGAAAGTAACTAGAAGAGAGAGGAAGGAGTAGGAGAAATAGAAAATGAGCAAATAGAGAAAAAAATGGTACAAGGAAATAAGTAGAAAAGATTGCCGCAATGAATCATAGAAAAAAACTGCTATAAAATTGAAGGAGGTGTGGAGAGGGAATCTTTGCAAAGCGCACAATTTTGAGTGTGTCTAACACTACGTACCCGGCCAGTGTCCTCAGTCTCTTGGTTCTAAGACATATGCCGTATATGGTGGTGCTAATCCACGGTATAATGTACGTATAGTGTGATGACGCCTTGTGTTGCGTGTAACCTCTGAGTCTGATGTTGTGTACTTCCCACGTGTGCGTGAAGGGGTGTCCCAAAGCAGAAGTACTTCAGACCGTTTTCATATATATATATAATAAAAGTATCTTTATTGGTAAAATTCCGATACAATTCAGGTAAATAAAATACTTTGATAAGAACAATAAATCCAAGTAAAAGTAGCAGAAGCGTTTCGCTGCTGTAATCTGCAGCTTCCTCAGTGACAAAAGATTTAATTCCTCTATTCAGGCTTAGACGGGCCTAGTTGAAGGGTTTGGGGACAAAAAGAGCTCAAAAAAGGTGGCACCCAGACATGGGTGAAAGGAACTGGGGGGGGGGGGGGGGGGGAATCCCCTCCAGATTTTTCAATGTGTGTGTTTATGTGTAGAGAAGTAGTTGTGTGGTATTTTTAAACTATATGCAGTATCCCCCCCCCCCCCCCCCCCCCCCCCCCTGATTTTCTTAGAATTCTACACACGGAGGGCAGTGACTAGGTGTATGCAGACCAAGAAGTGTTGTATAATTGGCAGTATTGTACATATCTACTCCTACTATAGTATCTGTAATATTCATGTAGGAAACAAATGCAATCACCATAAATACTTGCAATTTACATTTACTTCCTTATCCGTGCAGTAAGAATGGTATTTCAGCACTGTAAACAGTAACCTTTTTATGTTCCTCTCTGTGTACCCTCTGTCTTTCTCTCTGTGCACTCCCTCTCTCTCTGTGCGCCCTCTCACTCTCTGTGCACCCCTCCCTCTCTCTGTCACTCCCTCCTTCTCACTCTCCCTCCCTCTCTGTCTCTCTCCCTCTCTCGCTCACCATATCGCTGCCCCGCATGCACGAATTTGACGCTGCTGCAATTTACAGTTAGTAGCTTGTGAGTAACGCCTGCACACAACGCACCACGCAGGTGTTACTCACAAACTAATAACTATTATAGTGGATGTGTATCATAGCCTTACAAACATTTGGCTCTTTGTCCAAAAATAGCATCATTCTCTCTCCCTCCTGCCCAGGCAAATGTTTCTTTCCTACTCTTTGGATTCAGGAATAGTACACTATGCATCTGTTAAATTGAGTGACAAGACTTCGCCACAAGCATGGGCAACTGTTCATATATGAGCCTGAATAAATACTCAGTAAGATCGAGGAATGACAGACAGAGAACCAGGTTTACCCATTTGGATGAACTATTAAGGGGCTCAAAATGTTTCCAAACCTCAGTCCTATCTACTGATGCACGTACAGATACTCCACATTCCCAGAAATCAGCTGGATACTGTAAACAATGTTTGAACTCATGCATCTACAAATTAATCCAAATACTTTTTTCTTAGAAGCCCCATGTGTGTGTTCTTAAGTCACAGCTGTGAAACATGGCATGCTACATAACGGAAAACTTTAAGAGAAGGAGATTTTCCTGAAGGTGAGAAACTTTTACTCTTACAAGTAAGCGAAGGGTACATTTAATATGACAAAAGTGACCTAGTTAAAACATTTATGTAATACAAAAAAGGACCTAGAGAATCCCTTTAATGGATCATTGAAAGTGTTTTAGGATAAAATGTGACATTCCTTTAAAGGAACATTAAAATGACTGCAAGATCAAACACTACATTTCCACAAGGATTAAGAGATGGGGTACTCTACAATCCAGTTGGTTCCCTCTTATATGCAAAAAGGCTCCTCTAATTAAAGGAGTTTTAAGTTCCTTGCATGTAACATTAAGACAACTTTTGTGAACAATTCGGAAAAAGACATGGGTACCCAGTGGGACACCCAGGATTGGGAAAAACATGTTTAAACCTAATTAAGGTCCTTGGAATTATAGTCTACAGGAAACCTATATTAAAACCCTTCATAGAGCCTACTATACCCCAGTTAAACTTAACCAATTTAACCCCCAAATCTCACCTCTTTGTTATAGGCATTGCTTTTTTCCACTTGTGGTGGGAATGTACAGTAGTACAGTCATTATGGACTGAAGTCCTAGAGCTAGCCTCAAGAGTCCTGCAAATCACTATACCCTCCATAATCGAAACATGCCTTCTAGGCAAAATCAATCCCTGGATATCTAGAAAACAAAACAAATGGCTACAAAACCTAATGATATCAACGAAAAGCCACATAGACCAAAAACGGAAGTCTTCTAGTCTAAACATTCAAGAAGTAATCAACAAGTTAAATACCATAATGATTAATGACAGACTGTCGCATTCTTTAGCAAACACATACCCTCAATTTCTAGAAATAAGGAACCCATGTCTTTCCTCAACCCAATATTTAGACATTACTTAAACAGATAATTACACTTTACCTATATAAGCCTGTCTAAACTCCCCTAAAAAATAAACCCGGATCCCCCTTCATCGACCCCAGAAGCCGGAAAAACTCGTAGTACGGGCTGGGTGAGTGACCGGTTGGTTGCCTGTCATCTCCTAGTCGAACCAGGTACGATATTTGGATTATATATGAAGATTCTGATTTGTTCATAGGACACATATCAATTTAAGTTCAAGTTATTGTATTGTTTGTTTCCTCAAAGTTAAAAAATAATTATATATATATATATTTCACACATGCCCAGCATGGATGATATTCACATATAGACCAGATAAAAGATTGCCTTCTGCATGGTTGGTCCTCTGTAACGCAGTATTATTCTGTATACCAACCATCATCAAGAAAACAATCTACTTGTCATTCAGAAGTTTTTAATAAAAATACTGTATAATTTTGGTAGCCTTTTAATAAACTGATATAAGCTAATGTGCACAAGCCTACAAGGTACTAATCACATCATTACGCATACTTACATTGCCCAGATTATCTGTCAGTGTGTATTTAACAGTAACCAGCACCACCAGACTTCTTGTATAAATGGAAGCAAACTTAGGCCTCCATTCCATTGCAACAGTTACATATAGATTCAATTGAACAAGCCCGCAGCTACATGGCCAAAAGCCGAAACTGTAAACCATGCAATCTTATGTAGCATTTCAGAGCATGATCATGATCAATTAAGCAAGGCCGTAACTACTGATTTAGAAACAACCAATGAGATCGTCATCATGACATTGGTAAAACATGGCGGTTAAACGTCAACCAATTAGTGTTTCGAACTCAGAGTTGCGATCAGACTCGCAATCTGGTAATGTACAAAATAATAAAAATGACGATACTGTTCTAGTCCATGTGGGTGGTCTGATATGTATTAACTCCTTGATTGCTGAGATTGATATAACATGGAAATAAAATTTTAATAATTCATTTTTTATTGTAGACTTGCGAGCTTGAGACTGTTGTGCAATTAACTCTAATGTCTTTCATCGCTTTCCCCGTCATTTACAGCGCAGTATCGATTTTTTATTTGCTGTTACAGTGCTACGAGTAGGTGTTTAACCCCCTTGCCAGTCCTATCTGGTACTCGTAGGATTTTTGCCTACATTTGCCATTTACGTGTTTGAAGGCAACTGCGGGCTTGGGGAATTGTAGCAACTGAATAGCAATTTGCGATTGTAACAAAGATCAAAGGCTTAGATGGGTCGGAATTACGATTTTGACAACCGCAGGGATTTTGAGCTTCTAACCCGCAAACCGATTGCGGGTACCTAAAAGACGCCAATTGAATAGCAAATAATTTTACGGGCTCCATTACAGGCTCTTGTAACTACAATTTGCTTACCTGAATGGAGGCCATAATCTATTTCTTCTTTATCTGTAAGCTTTGCCAAAGTATATCTTAAAAGATATATACACAAAACTTTTTTTATACAATGCTTAAAGTATTTGGCATGGCACAATTTTAAATGCAAACCGCAAAGGTCCCAGGTACTGACGAAACGTACACATAGAAATAAATACAATTGCAATTGGTTGTTATTAAAGCACAGTACTAAAATGAATGTGTTCGCTATTCAAATCAGGGTGTTCCACACAACATTGGCACAATGAATGGATTCTGTAATAATGTATACCCTATTCCATAACAGCTAGATGGAATATAGGCTTGAACGTCTATCTGTTTTACACTGTAGCACAGCCTGCAGCTGGCTTCTCTAAAGCTGCTTAGTCTAGAGAGGTGAGCTGCACTTCCTACAAAAGTTAGAAAAGGATAGGAGGAGCTTCAGTCCAAAGATTGTAGGACAACAAGTTTCAGTTTAACATTTCTCATAAAAGATCATTTTTTTAAGTCACAGTAAATTGAAACATTTTTATACAGATATTTACTAGTAAAAAATCATGAAACCTGGGCCATTACAGAGGCACATTAAGATATATTATGTATTACTTTTTCGCACTATGCTTTTATTATAGTAAAAATGATGGTGCTTACAACTAAAATAATTAAATAATATGTGTTTGCATGTGATTTATATATTTAAACCATGCGTGTACATTGTTATCAATAATTTGTAGGTGGCATTAACCATATACAGAGGAACATTAATAAAATGGGTGGAGAGTACCTTAAAAATATAAGCAATCTTAGTAAATGATATAAAGGTTGCTACCACGAAGGGGGCTGAACTTACACAGTGAATGTAGTCATAGTTGTGAAAAACGTAAAATGTTCAATATAAATAAACCATCATTCATATCATAACCAACTTATAATAATATATTACTAGGGACTTTCAACGTAGGCATTTATTGATTTCTTCATCTTGTAATGATTTAAAGGTTTTTTGAAAAGTTTTCAAGAGAGCAGATTGTCAGGGAAAGATGTAACGGCTGCCTCATAAATAAGGAAGCATGGCCAATAAAGATAATTTTAGTAAGGTAATAAACAGGCTGTAGAGAGAAATTGGTTAACTACTTCAGATACTCCAAGACATCATATTTTGACTGAGACCCATTGACCCTGGACATCTTCGTAATTCTGTGGAAAATTATCCTCTGGGCAACTGGCTTACCAAGAAATACATAAAATGCTGATGGACATATATATATATATATATATATATATATAGCCAATAAAGATTACATATGGCAAATTATGCCCTCCAATGATGATGCCACCATTGGAGAAGGTAAAAAAGGAAACAATAACAGTACTGAAAAATAGTAGACACTTAATTGGCAGAGGATATAGGGCGTAATAAATAAAACCCTAACTTAGAAGACGTATGTGATTGATAAAGGTAGAGGAACTGAACCTGAATCTATGTGTGTATTTATAACAATGAAGTATCCACGAACACATTTACGCACATCTTTATCTATTTTATTATATAAATTATATGTTTGAGACCTGGACTTTGCAGGGAAAATGTTGAGTCTCCATCATAAATAAGGAAGAATGGCCAGTAAAGTTAATTTTAGTACAAGTCATAAACAGAAAGTGGTCCTGTGTGGAAGGAAATGAGTTAACTGCTTTAGATGCTCCAAGGCATCAGAATTTGATTGTGGAAACTTATCTGTGTATCTGGCTCACCAGGGATGAAAGAAATGCATAAAATAGTAATGAGTTTACAGCTGTGTAATACAAGAAAAAGATAGCCACAGAGAAAGAGAGTTGGGAAAAATCCTTAGAACCTGTTTTCTAATACAGTCACTCTGCAAAGTCTGTCAGCACATCTGGCAAAGATATAACATCAGGGGGTCATATTCATGCACATCCTCCAATGTTGTTTAAATGATACAATGCACTGAATGAGAAATTGGCTGTAGTATTGGAGAAGCCAGTCAAAAACTGCACCTCAGGATGAAGCTGCAAATACATTATATTACACATCACAATTAAGTCTGTATACCAGTTAGACACCATTTTACCCAGAGTGATCACTCCATCCAAACCTTGAAAGTTGAGGAAATCTCAAAAACACCCAGAAGAGGAAAACATTTGCAATCAAGATGTTGCATACTTCAGCACCAAAGATTTTTGACATATAATGGCTTAGATGATAATCTCTTACAAGAACAGCACCTTTGAGCCAGCATGTTTACTTTCGTCATGTTTCTCTGTATCCCTTGTACTTATTCCTAAAGGATATGTTTGTGCTTTATAGATAAATGAAGATAATATTAATTACCAGTATTTGGTTTTTCGGGCACATTACCACAATTTCATTTGATACTCTCATTGTTTATCCTATGTTATGTCTTGTATTTTGTTGTATCTTGTTTCTTTACCGCCATGTAGGTTTTATGGGTTTGTTTGCAGCATAGCAGGGGTGTGTTTCTGCCTAGGCTCACAAGGCCTAGGAACATTACAAACAAAGGAAAAATGTGGCATGTTCTTAAAGAAATGGGAGTACCAGATCATCTAATCCACCTCTAGTGAAATATGTATGTGGTCTAAGAAGCCACGGTCAGAACTGAATATGGGACAACTGAGTGGTTCAAGAGCGGGAAATGAGTACGACAAGGTTGTATTTGATCACAGTTGCGTAGCTATAGCATTTGCCGCCCGGGGCTGTCCCTGAGTTTGCCCCCCCCCCCCCCCACCAGTGCATATATATATATATATCCCCCTTCTCTCCATCTCCCCTTTCTCTCTCTTCCTCTCCCCTTTTCCCCTCTCTTAATCTCCCTCTCTCTCCATGTCTCTCTCCCTATTCCCCTCCCTTCTCTCTCCCCCTCTTTTGCCTCTCTCTCTTTCCCTCTATCCCTCATTTTCTCTACCTCCCTCATTTGTCTTCCTCTTTCCCTTTGCCTCTCTCCTCCATGCCTCTCACCCAATGTCTCCCCATCTCCCCCATGTTTCCCCCTTTCCCTCCATATCTGCCACTTACCTCTCTCTCCCTCCATGAGTCTCCCTCTTTCCCTTTGACTCTCTCCCTCACCCCCCATGCCTCCCCCACTCCCCAATGTCTCCCCTTTACCTCTCTCTCCCTCTATATGTCTCCATCTTTCCTCCTGCCTCCTTCTCCCCTTATGTCTCCCTCTCCCCATGCCTCCCTCTACCCCATGTCTCCCCCTTTCCTTCCATGTCACCTCCTTACCCCTCTCTCCCTCCATGTGTCTCCCTCTTTCGCCTTGCCTCTCTTCCTTATGCCTCCCCATCTCTCCCCATGTCTCCCTCTTCCCACATGTCTCTCCCTCTCTCCCCATGTCTCCCCCTTACCTCTATATCACTCCATGTGTCTCCCTCTTTCCCTATGCCTCTCTCCCCCATGTCTCCCCCTCTTCCACATGCCTCTCTCTCCCCCATGTCTCCCCCTTTCCTCCCTCCCCCACATGTTTCCCCCTCTCCCTCCATGTCTCCCCCTTCCCTTTCTCTCCCATCATGTGTCTCCCTTTTCCCCCTCTTCCCCATGTCTCTCCCTCCTTCCATGTCTCCTTCTCTCCCTTATGTCTCTCTTCCCCATGCCTCTCCCTCCCTCCATGTCCCTTTCCCTCCCCCATGCCTCTCTTCACCATGCCTCTTTCTACCTCCATGCCTCCTTCTCTCCCCCATGCATCTATTCCCTATGTCTCTCCCTCCTTCCATGTCTCATTCTCTCCCTCATATCTCTCTTCCCCATGCCTCTCCCTCCCTCCATGTCTCTTTCCCTCCCCGCATGCCTCTCTTCACCATGCCTCTTCCTCCCTCCATGTCTCCTTCTCTCCCCCCATGCATCTCTTCCCCATGCCTCTCCCTGCCTCCCTCCATGTCTCCTTTTCTCCCCCATGCCTTCCTCTCCCTCCATATCTTCCCCTCTCCCCACATGCTTCCCTCTCCCCCTCTCCCTCCATGTCTCCCCCTCCCTCCATGCCATTCCCCTGTATCTTACCTCCTGCTCCGTGCTGCTGGGTCTGCTGGCTCTTCCCTCTGCTTACTCCTACCCCTGCCAGCAGACAAAAGCAAAGAGCAGGGAGCAAGAGCAGGGGACCGAGGGAATGGGAATGAGAGCCATGGGCGGTGCAAGGCAGGTGGTGGCTACTGTTTGATCACCTTATTTATACATGGAATACATCATGTGTAAGGCCAGACTGGATGAATCTAAAGCCAGAATCAATAATTCTGGGAGGAATATCAACAGCCTCAGATACGCAGATTATTCTACTCTGAAATTGAGGAGGAACTAAAGGACCTATTGATGAGGGCAAAATAAGAGAGTGCAAAAGCTGGCCCGCTGCTCAACGCTAAAAAGACAAAGATCATGGCAAACAGCAATCTCTGTTCCTGGCAAATAGATGGGGAAGAAGTAGAGACAGCGAGAGATTTTATTTTCATGGGCTCCAAGATACCTGCAGATTGGGACTGCAGCAAAGAAATAAAGATATTTGCTTTGAGGGAGGAAAGATATGGTAAGCCTGGATAAGTTCAAATGCTAGCTAAAATATGTCCTAGTCTTCCTTCTGCAGTGCTCTTGGATAGGAAAATATATAAGACAAAAATCCAATGCTTGAATAAGCAATTAAGAAGTAAAGCTATTACATTATCAACAAAGGCCCGCATAGTTAGACCTATGGTATTCCCAGTAGTAACATACGGATGTGAGAGCTGGACCATAAAGAAGGCTGAGCACCGAAGAATTGATGCCTTTGAATTGTGGTGTTGGAGAAGACTGCTTAGAATCCCTTGGACTGTACAAAGATCCAATAAATCAGTACTACAGGAAATCAAGACAAACTGTTCACTAGAAGGTTTGATCAAGAGGCTAAAGCTCAAATATTTTGGCCATATCATGAGATGACAAATTTCCAGAGAGAAGACATTGATGCTGGGAAAGATTGAAGGCACAAGAAGAAGGGTAAGGCAGATAGATGAGGTCATTGTAGTAATAAGAATGAGCTTGAGGGAGCTCATAGGCTGAAAGCTAAGATGCTGACAGATGAGCCTGGACTGTTGCAGTTCATTGGGTCATAGAGAGTTGGACATAACTGAATGACTAAACAACAACAAAATATCTTGTAATATAATTAATGCTGGGTGGGGCCAAGTCATCATGGGGGGGGGGGGGGGAGTATGGCATCATTGAGGGATGAGGCCTGAGAGCCAGAATAATAGCAACCAGAGAGGGAGAGACAGACAGTTTAGAGAGACATGCAGCAAAGAGTGAGACAGCACAGAGAGACACACAGCAAAGAGTGTGCCACACACCACAGCAAGCAGTATAACACCATTACACACCTCAGAGAGAGAAAGAGACAGCACAAAGACAGCACAGAGGGAGACAGACAGCAAAGAGAGAGAGACAACAAAGAGTGTGCAACACACCACAGCAAGCAGTATAACAGCCGCCATGAAACACCTCAGAGAGAGAGAGAGAGAGACAGTCAGCACAGAGGGAGAGAGACATAAAGCAAAGAGTGAGACAGCACAGAGAGACACACAGCATAGAGTGTGCCACACACCACAGCAAGCAGTATAACAGCCGCCATTACACACCTCAGAGAGAGAAAGAGACAGCACAAAGACAGACAGCACAGAGGGAGACAGACAGCAAAGAGAGAGAGACAACAAAGAGTGTGCAACACACCACAGCAAGCAGTATAACAGCAGCCATGAAACACCTCAGAGAGAGAGAGAGCACAGAGGGAGAGAGACATAAAGCAAAGAGTGAGAGAGACCCTGCCTCACAACCCAGCAAGGCCCACAACACGCCACAGCAAGCAGCATTACAGCCACAATTACACACCTCAGAGAAATAGAGACAGCACACAGACAGCACAGAGGGAGAGAGACAGACAGCAAAGAGTGAGAGAGAACCTGCTACACAAGCCAGCAAGGGCCACCACAGCAAGTGGCATAACAACCGCCATTACACACCTCAGAGAGAGAGACAGCACAGAGAGAGCTCAGAAAGAGACTGCACAGATAATTCAAGATAACATTCTATGATACCTTCATTAATGATGGGCAAATTACTAGTAATTATATATACTTAGGTACAGACAAAGTATATAAAACCAGCCATATATTTATAAATAATTCTTTATTACAGTATTTGAATTTTATCTAAAATATTTGCAGTCTGCCATAACCATATTGGTATCTACCACATAATATAAAACCACACAACGGTTTACAAATGAATGTGTTTCAACTGTCTCCGCTAGAAGATAAGATTAAACCATTTCTGGCCCTGTCCTGCCCTAGTTTGTGCTTCCAGCAGCCCTTCTCTGTAAATAGCTTTACATCTTCCTTGAATTACTATACAGGTCTGTTCACCATATGGGTGTGTGTGGTACATCTGTCCAGTATACACCACCCGTCTGCCTCTATTCCTTCCAGTTGCCTTGTGGGGTTTTTCTGGCATCAATTCACATTTATTGTTTGAAACTCTAGTGCCACCTAGTGCTTCTATTGAGGTACATCACCCCATAAATACAATTCAGTATTCAGTTCCTTAGAAATTAAAGAAAATGATAAAATATATATTCATGCTGATGTACTGAGATGGAATTATAATTATAATATAACTCCCAAAGGCCAAAGAGCATCACACATATTATTAGCTGCCATTACCACAATCTAGGGTAGCAGATCATCTTCCTATTATTCTTATTTTACTAGCGACTTGCCCGTCAAAAAATGATGGCAATAAGATTGTAAGGCAGGTAATGTTGTTTGGGTGCAAAATTAATTTTGTTGTTGTTTTATGATCCTTCGACGCGCTCATCGCGTGGCTCGCAATCAGCGCCTTTGGCGCTTATTGCAAGGCTCTTGGTTGTTTGTGTGCTATGAGCAGCGTCTCCCCATCTCCCTATGCGTCGCTCTCCCCCATGTTTCCCACTCTCCCTCCATATCTGCCCCTTACCTCTCTTTCCCTCCATGAGTCTCCCTCTTTCCCTTTGCCTCTCCCTCTCCCTCCATGTCTCCCCCACTCCCCCGATGTCTCCCCTTTACCCCTCCCTCCCTCTACATGTCTCCATCTTTCCTCTTGCCTCCTTCTCCCCTTATGTCTCCGTTTTACCCCATGTCTCCCCCTTTCCTTCCATGTCACCTCCTTACCCCTCTCTCCCTCCATGTGTCTCCCTCTTTTCCCTTGCCTCTCTTCCTCATGCCTCCCCGTCTCTCCCCATGTCTCCCTCTTTCCACATGTCTCTCCCTCTCTCCCCATCCATGTTTCCCCCTTACCTCTATCTCCCTCCACGTGTCTGCCTCTTTCCCTATGCCTCTCTCCCCATGTCTCCCCCTCTTCCACATGCCTCTCTCTCCCCATGTCTCCCCCTCTTCCACATGCCTCTCTCTTCCCCATGTCTCCCCCTTTCCTCCATGCCTCCCTCACCCACATGTTTCCCCCTTTCCCTCCATGTCTCCCCCTTCCCTTTCTCTCCCATCATGTGTCTCCCTTTTCCCCTTTCCCTCTCTTTCCCATGTCTCTCCCTCCTTCCATGTCTCCTTCTCTCCCCCATGTCTCTCTTCACCATGCCTCTTCCTCCCTCCATGTCTTCTTCTCTCTCCCCATGCATCTCTTCCCCATGCCTCTCCCTCCCTCCCTCCCTCCCTCCATGTCTCCTTCTCTCCCCCATGCCTCCCCATGTTGGTGTTTTTTTATTGTTATGGCAATGAATAATTAATAAAATAAGAAATGAATATACTTTACCTATTGTGAAGTAATATATGCAGGAAGCATTGTGTTGAAGAGCTGGCAATCTCTTTTCATGTTGCTGCAGCATCAGTGCTGTGGAGCTGCTGTGTAAGTGTCATGAATGTGTGCAGTGTGTAGTGTAATAGTGTGCGTGCGCGAGCCAAATCCGTTAGGGTAGCTGTGTACTTCCGGATTGTATAAGTTAGTGTTCTAAAATGGCGGCTAATGTGTGGTATGCGGCTGTGGCTGATTTAGCGTCCTTCGTTTTCGGATGTCGTCCGACTTTTTCGGAATATCCGTAGCTGTTTGGTGGTATTTTGCATGTTTAGGGTCCTTTAGCCTCGTTTTCGTTTTGTTTGGTGGCCATTTTTTCTCTTGCTTAGGTGATTTTCGGGTCTCTAAACCCTGAAATTTGGACTTAAATCGAGGTGTAACTTCACTTGCAGAGGTCCTGGGTGCCCCCCCTGCTGTGGGTAAGCTTTTTATGTGTTTGTTGTATTTATTATGTTTGTAATGTTTTTGGGGTTGCGCAGGTTGCGTCCTTGTTTTCGGACCTCGTACGTCTTTTTCGGGAAATCCGTAGGTGTTTGGTGGTGTTTTGGGTCTTTAGTGTCCTGTAGCCTCGTTTTCGTTTTTTTGTCGGCCATTTTTTCTCTCGCTTAGGGGATTTTTGAGTGTCTAAACTCTTTTATTTGTAGTTAAATTCCGGTGTAACTTCAGTTTTCAAGGTCCTGGGTGCCCCCCCTTTCTGTGGGTAAGCCTTTTATGTGTTTGTTGTGTGTATTTATTGTGTTTTTCATGTTTTCATGTGCGCGAGTTTCGGACGTTTTTTGCGAGGTCGTATTTCTCGTATTTTGCTTTCGTACCTCCGTAAATTTTGCGAGGTCCGCAGTTGCTGGCAAGGAGCGCCTTTGGTGCTCCATGCCAGCAACTGCGGCCCGGCTCGCTGTGCGAGCCCGCAAGCGTTAGCAACAGCCCGCCTGCTCACAACTATATATGTGATTTCTAGACCACAGGCATATCTCATAGGAATACAAATAATAAGTGACTACGTTGTGCATACATGTGACGACAATTAGTAAGAGAGGACAGCACATTTGTACACACACACCAGTGGCAGAGCTAAAGAATGCAACAAAAAATAATAAGACTAGGAGGGGGAGATATAGAGCCAGAGAAGTAAGGTAGATAAAAAAGTGATGGAGATGGAGAGAGAATAAAGGGGAGAGAGATGAGGAAAAGAGATTAAGAGGATGGAAAGATGAGATAGGAGAGAGGGGGGAGAGAAATAAACGGAGGGAAATTGAGTCCCTGCGAGTGTGTGCACAAGGTACAGTATGCACGCACCCATTTTCCCTTTTCTGTGTGTATATTACTCTCTTGCTGTGTAAGCAAATCAGACATTTCCCCACAAAAGCCATTTTAACAACATAGCTACTCTTACACATTCTGAACTATTACTTGCTTACTAAATGCATTTGATGGTGGGCCATATTATTTATATTTTTCTATGGCAGGCCAGCGAGCTCATGTTACAGAAACACAAATCATGATCACTTGTATCACACCTAAAAACGAATTATGTGGGTTAAAGGGCCACGCATAATGAAAACAGAAATTGTTTGAAAAAATTGAGTCTAACCAAAAGCATAAGTAACCAATAAAAAGGGCATACAGATAGTTTTTAATTACCGTATATACTTGAGTATAAGCACAGTTTTTCAGCCCTTTTTTTAAGGCTAAAAAGGGCCCTCTCGGCTTATACTCGAGTCACTCTCCCCACCGTGTCTCTCTAACCCCCCCCCCCCCCCCCCCCCGTGTCTCTCTAACCCCCCCGTGTCTCTCTACCCCCCGTGTCTCTCTACCCCCGTGTCTCTCTAACCCCCCGTGTCTCTTTCCCTCCCCCTCCTCATCCTCAACCCCCCTTCCTCATTCTAAAACCCCCCTCCTCATTCTAAACCCTCCTCCTCAATTTACCCCTCCTTCCTGCGTCGGCACCCGGTATATGCTAATGACGTGGTGCGCATGTGACGTCACGTCATTAGCATATACCGGGTGCCGATGCAGGAAGAAGCGGAGGCCGGAGGAGAAGCTGCAGATGGAGGTAAGTGAGGGGAAAGGGAGAGGGGGAGGTATTTAGAGGGGGAAAGGGAGAGGGGGAGGTATTTAGAGGGGTAAAGTGAGGAGGGGGGTTTAGGATGAGGATGGAGGTTGAGGAGGGAGGATGAGGAGGGGGGTTGAGGTTGAGGAGGGGGGTTTAGGATGGGGGCGGTTGAGGGTGAGGATGGGGGGTTGAGGATGGGGGGTTGAGGAAGGGGTTTAGAATGAGGAGGGGGGTTGAGGATGAGGAGGGGGTTGAGGAGGGGGTTTAGAATGAGGAGGGGGGTTGAGGATGAGGTTGAGGAGGGAGGTTGAGGATGAAGAGGGAGGTTGAGGAGGGTGGCAGAGGATGAGTATGGGGGTTGAGGTTGAGTAGGGGGGTTGAGGTTGAGGAGGGAGGTTGAGGATGAGGAGGGAGGTTGAGGATGAGGAGGGAGGATGAGGAGGGAGGTTGAGGATGAGGAGGGGGGTTGAGGTTGAGGAGGGGGGTTTAGGATGGGGGCAGTTGAGGATGGGGGGGTTGAGGATGAGGATGGGGGTTGAGGATGGGGGGTTGAGGATGAGGAGGGGGGTTGAGGATGAGGAGGGGGGTTGAGGAGGGAGGTTGAGTATGAGGAGGGAGGTTGGGGAGGGGGTTTAGAATGAGGAGGGGGTTGAGGAGGGAGGTTGAGGATGAGGAGGGGGTGGAGGTTAAGGAGGGAGGTTGAGGATGAGGAGGGAGGTTGAGGATGAGGAGGGGGGTTGAGGTTGAGGAGGGAGGTTCAGGAGGGGGTTGAGGGTGAGGAGGGGGTTGAGGATGTGGAGGGAGGTTGAGGATGAGGAGGGCGGTTGAGGATGAGGAGGGGGGTTGAGGAGGGAGGTTGAGGAGGGGGTTGAGGTTTAGGAGGGAGGTTGAGGATGAGGAGGAAGGTTGAGGATGAGGAGGAAGGTTGAGGATGAGAAGGGGGGTTGAGGTTGAGGAGGGAGGTTCAGGAGGGGGTTGAGGGTGAGGAGGGGGGTTGAGGAGGGGGTTTAGGATGTGGAGGGAGGTTGAGGATGAGGAGGGAGGTTGAGGATGAGAAGGGAGGTTGAGGATAAGAAGGGGGGTTGAGGAGGGAGGTTGAGGATGAGGAGGGGGGTTGAGGAGGGAGGTTGAGGAGGGGTTGAGGATGAGGAGGGGGTTGAGGATGAGGAGGGGGGTTGAGGAGGGGGTTGAGGATGAGGAGGGAGGTTGAGGATGAGGAGGGAGGTTGAGGATGAGGCGGGGGGTTGAGGAGGGAGGTTGAGGATGAGGAGGGGGGTTGAGGTTAAGGAGGGAGGTTAAGGAGGGGTTGAGGATTAGGAGGGGGGTTGAGGAGGGGGTTGAGGATGAGGAGGGGGGTTGAGGAGGGGTTTGAGGATGAGGATGGTGGGTTGAGGATGAGGATGAAGGGGGATGAGGATGGGGGTGTTGAGGATGGGGGGGGTTGAGGTTTAGGAGGGAGGTTGAGGAGGGGGGTTGAGGTTGAGGAGGGAGGTTGAGGAGGGGTTGAGGATGAGGAGGGGGGTTGAGGAGGGGGTTGAGGATGAGGAGGGGGATTGAGGAGGGGGTTGAGGATGAGGAGGGAGGTTGAGGATGAAGAGGGAGGTTGAGGATGAGGAGGGAGGTTGAGGATGAGGAGGGGGGTTGAGGTTGAGGAGGGAGGTTGAGGATGAGGAGGGGGTTGAGGAGGGGGGTTGAGGAGGGGTTGAGGATGAGGAGGGGGGTTGAGGAGGGGGTTGAGGATGAGGAGGGAGGTTGAGGATGAGGAGGGAGGTTGAGGATGAGGAGGGGGTTGAGGAGGGAGGTTGAGGATGAGGAGGGAGGTTGAGGATGAGGAGGGAGTAGAGGTTGAGGAGGGAGGTTGAGGATGAGGAGGGGGGTTGAGGAGGGAGATTGAGGAGGGGTTGAGGATGAGTAGGGGGGTTGAGGAGGGGGTTGAGGATGTGGAGGGCGGTTGAGGATGAGGAGGGAGGTTGAGGATGAGGAGGGAGGTTTAGGATGAGGAGGGGGGTTGAGTAGGTAGGTTGAGGATGAGGAGGGGGGTTGAGGTTGAGGAGGGAGGTTGAGGAGGGGTTGAGGATGAGGAGGGGGGTTGAGGAGGGGGTTGAGGATGAGGAGGGGGGTTGAGGAGGGGGTTGAGGATGAGGAGGGAGGTTGAGGATGAAGAGGGAGGTTGAGGATGAGGGGGGTTGAGGAGGGAGGTTGAGGAGGGAGGTTGAGGATGAGGAGGGGGGTTGAGGTTGAGGAGGGAGGTTGAGGAGGGAGGTTAAGGATGAGGAGGGAGGTTGAGGAGGGAGGTTAAGGATGAGGAGGGGGGTTGAGGTTGAGGAGGGAGGTTGAGGAGGGGGTTGAGGATGAGGAGGGGGGTTGAGGAGGGGGTTGAGGATGAGGATGGCGGGTTGAGGATGAGGATGAAGGGGTATGAGGATGGGGGGTTGAGGATGGGGGGGTTGAGGTTTAGGAGGGAGGTTGAGGAGGGAGGTTGAGGATGAGGATGGAGGTTGAGGATGAGGAGGGGGTTGAGGTTGAGGAGGGAGGTTCAGGAGGGGGATGAGGGTGAGGAGGGGGGTTGAGGAGGGGGTTGAGGATGTGGAGGGAGGTTGAGGATGAGGAGGAGGTTGAGGTTAAGGAGGGGGGTTGAGGATGGAGGTTGAGGATGAGGAGAGGGGTTGAGGAGGGAGGTTGAGGAGGGGTTGAGGATGAGGAGGGGGTTGAGGATGAGGAGGGGGGTTGAGGAGGGGGTTGAGGATGAGGAGGGAGGTTGAGGATGAGGAGGGAGGTTGAGGATGAGGAGGGGGGTTGAGGAGGGAGGTTGAGGATGAGGAGGGGGGTTGAGGTTGAGGAGGGAGGTTGAGGATGAGGAGTGGGGTTGATGTTGAGGAGGGGGTTGAGGATGAGGAGGGAGGTTGAGGAAGAGGAGGGGGGTTGAGGTTGAGGAGGGAGGTTGAGGAGGGGGGTTGAGGAGGGTGTTGAGGATGAGGAGGGGGGTTGAGGAGGGGGTAGAGGATGAGGAGGGAGGTTGAGGATGAAGAGGGAGGTGGAGGATGGGGGGGTTGAGGTTGAGGAGGGAGGTTGAGGAGGGAGGTTGAGGATGAGGAGGGAGGTTGAGGAGGGAAGTTGAGGATGACGAGGGAGGTTGAGGAGGGAGGTTGAGGATGAGGAGGGAGGTTGAGGACGAGGAGGGAGGTTGAGGATGAGGAGGGAGGTTGAGGATGAGGAGGGAGGTTGAGGAGGGAGGTTGAGGATGAGGAGTGGGGTTGATGTTGAGGAGGGAGGTTGAGGAGGGAGGTTGAGGATCAGGAGTGGGGTTGATGTTGAGGAGGGGGTTGATGTTGAGGAGGGGGTTGAGGATGAGGATGGAGGTTGAGGATGAGGAGGGAGGTAGAGGATGAGGAGGGGGGTTGAGGAGGGAGGTTGAGAATGAGGAGGGGGGTTGAGGAAGGGGGTTGAGGAGGGAGGTTGAGAATGAGGAGGGGATTGAGGAGGGTGATAAGGGAGGGGGAAGAGACACAGGGAAGGGAGAGGGGGGAAGAGACACAGGGAAGGGAGAGGGGGGAAGAGACACAGGGAAGGGAGAGGGGTGAAGAGACACAGGGGAGGGAGAAGGGAGAAGACACACAGGGAAGAGAGAGGGGGGACACAAGAAAAGGGCACACAAGAGGGGGACACAGAGGGCACAAGAGGGACACAGGGGGCAGCACATTTCCCTCGGCTTATACTCGAGTCACTCATTTTTCCCAGTATTTTGTGTTAAAATAGGTGCCTCGGCTTATACTGGAATATATACGGTAGATAAAATACATTTTGATGTATCTGCTGGGCCCTGGTGAAATCCATGACATTACATATATATATATGTCTATATATATATATATATATACATCAAATCTACAAGAAATATGGATAAACATCTAACCAGGGTCTACTGAGTGCATATAAAAAATAGGTTTACAAATCATTATAAAGTTACTATCTAGTATGGTCCAGACAACCCAAAATAGTCCCAATAGTGGATGTAAAATACAAATTGTAACAAAGAAAGAACAGGCAAAGAACACTGTTGGGGACACCCGAAAGAGACCAAATATGTGTATAGTAAATGTGTAAATGTGTTAAAAGCCATTCACACAGAATACCTATAATCAATAAATTACTTTCTACCAATATGTCCTTAACTGACTGACTGGGTTCTAATATTAATCAAACATTATTCAAAAAATGTGTATGAGGTTTGTTTGTCTATGTAATTGTCATATGTAAATGTTTGAGTAGTTACCTTACATTTTTAAGGATGGTGCTATAATACGTTTTCTCTTTAGGAATTGTTAAGGATAACTTTATATATGGGAAAGCACCACATGCTTTGTATTTCGGTATATAGTTATACAGAATGTTCTATAATTTTGCATTTTAATAAATATTGACAGCTGTAACTGAAATACAGCAGACTCTGAGTTTACCAGCACCCATTAGGATTGGTAGATGCCGGATAAATGTAGTTTCTGGTTTCTGATTAGCTGCACATGGGATGATCTGCTTTGTCAGTGAGGGCTGTTCTGGCAGCAGCAGCTTTCACTCCTCACTTACACATAGGCACGTTCGGCTGGAGGGTGCGGTAATGACCCTGGGGAATGTAACGCCAACAGTGCACTGGCTCCGTCACTCATGCCTGTCTGCTTCCAGGTAAAACTGAATTTCAGAGATACAATGGATGATATCTAGGTGCCTGTAAGCATTTTGTGGTATGACAACCTGGCTCCTGGCATTTGTTGAGCCTGGTAAATTTAACATGACATTGCGCACGTCTCGTTCGCTGAAAAGTCGGGGTGCCGTAAGAGATGACATTATTTGAGGTTAAGTAGAGAAGCATTGTGACATGGTTAATACGACTCTTCCTCAGCATTTTGTATCTAACACTTGGTCTCATTTATTTTTCATGGTTCCTTATAAAGAGGTGAGGATATCTACACATTAGTTACTTTGTACCTGTTCAATGTGGTGAATTACATTGTGTATATACATTATGTGTATATATTT
Organism: Discoglossus pictus; assembly: GCA_027410445.1. NCBI lineage: Eukaryota > Metazoa > Chordata > Amphibia > Anura > Alytidae > Discoglossus > Discoglossus pictus. The sequence continues at coordinate 195,478,585 of CM050169.1, forward strand.
AGCTTTCAATTAATGTAATGGTAAGATCAGATTGCAAAGCACACCATAAAAATAAAGCACTGCTGTAGTTTAGGAAACAGTAAAGCCACATGTCTGGGAAGTATGGAACAAGCTAAGAACATAAGCAGCTGTGTCAGTCAAGAGTTATAAAGCGTTTAGAAAAAAATTGAATTTTTGCAGGCTCTATATGCACAATATTTTGCGTCAGCACATCCTCATATCTCAGAGTCTGTCGGCTTGTACGTATCTACACGACGGTGGAGGGAGGGGTGGGGGAAGAGGGAGATTTGGTATATCATTGCATATCATAATGTATATAACACATATACCCTTCTTCCACATATTCCCAGGAGCAGATGGTTCCTGCAGAATTGTAAACGTCCCTTTCATACATACATATAATCTTCAGCAAAGTATCACGGGTACCTCAAGGAAGAAGTGTAGGCTGTCTTTTCTAATTATTGTTTCTTAAGTAACTATGCTCAGTAATGCCGAACACACAGATATATGTGTGGTTTTCATCATACAGTGGTCCATTAAACAAACTATTATGGTGAGGTCTAAGGAGAACAATGTTTATTGAGTACAGCTCAGGGCATTGTGACCAGTGGTTTTCATACTATACACTTTTAATATAACCTCATTGTAAAGACTCACAATGAACTGTGGAAGGTAAATAGGAGACTTTACTAAGTGAATTTGGAGGAGGGTGAGCTCTCCTCGGCCTCCAAGAGGACCCAGCGCATTGTAACTCTTGTAATCCCTCGCAATTAGGTTCGTTTACTAAGGAAGTCCCATGTTGTATACTATAATTTAAGTTTTCGACTTGTCTAGTTCTTCCTAATCATCTGTTGGCTACACACAAAGGAACGTGATAACCTTTCAGATGACACCCTCTCTCTCAACAGCCTTCCAGTGGATATGGATGGGACAAATACTGAAGAACTGCAAGCCGGCTTGGGATATACATAAGGCTGTCCTAAAATGTATTATATGCCACACTTTTATGGAGGTTAGAACTGGCAGCATAGATGGACTGTTTAGTGCCTATCTGCATTAAAATGTATTCCCTCTTCCTGATACTATTAGTTAGAAGCAGCTTCTGTAGGTAATAAATATGCTTATCTGCACAGCACATTGACCTTTATATTTACTTAAAGGGACATGGAAATATTTATTGTCTTTGTTGCATCAGAAAGAGGGTGTCTGATAATATGTCATAGTGTGTTTTATTTGTTTTAAATAAAGGTCTCAGAGCACAAAAAAACATATTCAGAAGTTTCATTGCCTCTTGGGGCTTGCCCCCTGCCAGCAAACAAGGTTTACAGTCTAAAGTATGCTCTCTACACTTCCTGTTAGTGTCGATGACGTTTGCTTGTGCCAAGGGAATTCCATCTTGTACTCCTACAGCCCCATTAAATTTTAAGCCCGTAGAGGCATCGGCTCACCAGCAAAGGCTGCAGGCTTGAAATTCAGCTGCATTGCATAGCTATTAAATTGAACCATGCAGTGAATTCCGGACTGTAGACACAAACCCGTAAACCATTCTTGCGCATTTTGGATGTGCGGCCGTGAACATGATAAATTTGTCAAACCCATAGTTACGGGTTCAGACGGATCCAATAGCAAATGAGATAGTCATCATTACACCACTGAAAAATGGAGGTTAGATTTCAAAGCCTTACGGGTTTCAATTACGAGTTTCGATTGCACCAACATTCCAGATATAATGCAATATTAATAAATCCGTAAATATTATATTCTACTCCATGCGAGTTCCATTATATGTATTAACACATTGATTGCAGGGATCGATACAACATTTCGAAGTCCTGTAGGGTTTTTCCCCCTGTAACCCGCAGATCATTAAGGCCAATTTAATAGCAGTAAGTCTTGCCAGCTACGTTACCGGCTACGGTTTTACGCGTTTAGGGAATTTAATAGGGCTGCTAGTCTGAATTATGATTCTACTTAATTCTGTTGTCAAGTGGACATTTTCAGTGGCAGTGTTTCGATATAGTACAAGTTACAAATTAATCAATACAATCTGCAATCGGCTTTCCCGCTTTATTTCCTCTAACTCCCTTCTTGACACCTTCATCAACCTACAGTAAACCATCACTGAATTTTGCTATTCTGTGCTGTCAGACAGCCATCCTGATGCACTTGCAAACCAAAATTCATATGTTTCAGCAATGTCATTAATTACTGATAAGCCTCAGTGGCATTGGCTCCATTGTCTTCAATGCAGCTGCTAGCACACCAAGCATGCTTCGTCTCTTTGTGCAGTCAACTGGACTGAAGACAACCAACTCAATGCAACATAGGCTTATCAGTAATTAATGGCACTGATCTCGTATTAACAAAATATATTTTTCCTCATTTCACTTATAATATAAACTTCCTAATTGTCATAATCATGAACAGCATCAGGGACTGGTTTTATATGTTAGTTTATTTTGTATTTACCATCGAGAATGAATAGGGAGGCACAATGGAACCAAATAACCCGGAACTATGCGCGCAGCCTGAGCGCCCGGAATGTAAATGATGTGACACGCTGGAATTTGCGGAAGTAAGGTGCAGTACAGCCCTTGGTTGGCAGTGTGTGTGTGTGTTATAGGGTGAGGGTCTGCTGCTTAGTCTGTACCCCTATCCCAGATAGATAGAGGGGTGTCTTGATGTCATGTTACATTCTATGTGGCCCAGATGCATTCGTAATCATAATGTCTGGGCATAGCAGCTGTTCAAAGGCTCGGGTGAGCAAACACTGCACTAGTGTGTTTCTGAAGTGAGTGTGCCAGCCCACAATATGTCAGTGACCGTCCATTGTAGTATATCAGTGCCACTATAACACGATTAATATTGAATGTATTACTAACCTGTTATTATTCTCTGGGCACATTTGTATATTGCTGAGCCCTTTACCCTGTGTAAGAAACTTTTATTGGGTCTATCCTGTTATGTGTACGCAAGGCACGGGAAGCCTCCAGGTGCAGGGCCCTCTTGCGTCCCGATGTACTCCCTAATCCCCAAACTCCCTACACCCCTTGCCGGCCCTAACCTCCTACACCAGTTACCTGTCCTAAACCTACCCCCCTAAGCCCGACACCCCTTGCCAACCCTATCCCCCTACACCACTTACTGGCCCGAACCCTTAGCCGCCCCTAACCTCCTAAACCTCTTAGCCTAACCTTAACCCACCAAAAGTAGCTTCCTAACCCCCTACACCCCTTGCCGGCCCTAACCTCCTACACCAGTTACCTGTCCTAAACCTACCCCCCTAACCCTAAGCCCGACACCCCTTGCCAACCCTATCTCCTACACCACTTACTGGCCCGAACCCTAAGCCGACCCTAACCTCCTAAACCTCTTAGCCTAACCTTAACCCCCCAAAAGTAGCTTCCTAACCCCCTACACCACTTACCGGCCCTAACCCGAAAACCCCTAACCACTTACCGCCCACTTAGAAACAGCTACATTGGCCCGTGCGTTCACATAACAGGATAGGTCCCTTTTATTTCTATTTGTGTGTTTGTATTATGTAGTCAGATAATATTTGCTTTTAATGGATATTTTTGGAAGGATGCAGCTGGATATATTCCTGTGATGGACTCATGGCACCAACCCACATAGCATGTGTAACACCCCCACCTGACACCTCAGGTCAGGCCATGGAGTAGAAGTTGAAGCCTCTTTAGGAGACACTTCTTGCCATAGATCCCAGTTGAGTATTTGCCTTACATGAGTTCATGGATCTTTCTTGTTTTATCCCCGCCAGCAGTGGTGTGCAGCGGCCAGTAGGTAGTGCTACACTAGCTTGCTGAGTCTTTGTTCAATTTCTTAGGGTTAGGGTAGTGGTCACAGCACCCTGGAGTCATGCAGGGTGGGCCTGGTCAGTACTTGGATGGGAGATCCCCTAGGAATACCAGGAACTGTATGCTGTGGCCCACTGGAGAAGGAACTTGGGACCTATCCTCTTATGGTAGCGCAGCACAAGGCATCTGCTAGATGGCGCTGCTGATAATCCGGTGGCATATCATAGAGTCAAGGCTTGGGTAATATGTTAGGGGTAGTTCAAGGGTTAGGCTAACATTATAAGCTTAGAATTTCTCTCACATATCAGCAGCGCCATCTAGCGGTTGGAGGCCGCACTTCAGCTACAGACCTGTCTTGACACCATAAGAGGATAGATCCGGAACTGGCAACCTTTTGAATACCAAGTGGATCAGCATGGTGTGTTCCGGTAAAGGGGTCATGGAGAGTCAGACACAACTGAATGACACAGTGACTGATGATAAGCTTTCCACAGTAAAGCAGTGGCACTCTGTGCATGACACTTTTTTTACTATGTAAAGTTGATCATCTTCCAATACCCTAACCCCTAAATCTAACACTCATCCTAAGAACAAATTGAACAAACTCTCGGCAAGTGCCACCTACTGGCATCTACATGCCACTGATGGTGGGGTGGAAACAGGAAAGATCCATGCCCAGTTCTACTTGCTGAGTTTCAAACAAGTCTGAATACGATCAGAAACATGATATAATATGCTCTGCACTGCTGATATGCTAGTACCACAAGGATGTGCCCATCCTATCCACCCTATTACAGACCCAACTCATTCAAAGGCAGGGACTTGTGCCACTGTGTAATAGGTACCTAGCTCCACCATATCATTTTCCTGAATAAGATCCTTTACACTAGCAACTTTATGAAATGCATTCCCTTCTGGGAAGGGCACATAGCACATTAATAAATACTTTGGGCTCCCCCCTGCAGAACACAATCAGACTCTGTAGTGCAAAATACTGCTGAAAAATGTTCCCTAATAGGCTAGGACACTACACTGCACATAAACCCCTACTGAGTCAGTGTCTGCATACTCTACACTGAGCAGACCCATACAGGGAGTATTTGTTTGATTTTAGTCAGTAAAGACAGAGTTTATAAGCACTTAATACAATAAAGTATATCAAAGTAAATAGATACACAGGTATATCATACACCTAGAAAAATCCAGAAACGTTCCATATCCCTTTAATGTTATTCAGTTTGAATTAAAAAAAATGATTTAGTTACTATTTAGTTCTTGCCTTTATCTATGTGCTAGAATGTAATGATTGCAGTCGGGGAGTAATTAGCTGTGGTTATCAATCTTTGCTTTCCAGCACATAAATAAAAGCAAGGGCTATGTAGAGGGAACTTATTACCTATATTTTTCTATTATATTACATTTGCAACCTTTGTTAAACCCTGTTGATCTTGTGCCAGTTACAGTGTTAAGAAGGCAAAGATAGAAAGTAATCATTTAATGCCAGTTTTTGTGGTGAGAATGAACATATAGATCACTTTATGCAACAAAGACCTTGATTATTTTACTTATGTAAAGTTTGAGTTGTGTTCAAAAATCCTCATTAATATGTTGCCATATAATCTACTTTATCTGTATCATTGTATTGAAACATAGATACAAGGAGGCTCAGATAAGTTGTACTTACATTTTGTTGCAGTCTGCTTGATAACATTACCTGTAATGCAGCTAAACTACAGAAATAGGACCTTGATCTCTAGCAGTATTGTAGGCACGATGTGAAGCCATTTATTTCTTTATTTTAGCATCCCTAGAGATGAAGTGCTACTTGAGAAGCCTTGATGGGAAGCACAGTCCGATCGCTCTTCCTGATGGTGTTGGTGTCATCCTTGGAAGAGGACCAGAAACCTGCATAGCAGATAAGAAGTGTTCTAGGAAGCAAGGTAGGAATCCACCGTCTGTAGCTACACTGGTTGAGGTCTATAAATAAAATAATCAATAGAAGTACTCTAATAACAGGGTAAGTGGCCTAATGCTGGACATACTGACTCTGTGGATGGTGAATCAATACACATGTCTCCATACAATGCAGCACGCCATGCAAAATATATATATCTAAGTTACATGTAAACAGGTTTATTTTAGGCACTCTTCACTTAAAGGGACATTTTGTATAGTGTATTTAAAGGGACACAGTATATATTTATTCCATTTATTAAAAGAGCATATTCTACATGATAAAAGGTGGTGTTTTGACATGAAGGAATATTATGTAAAGCCTGTATACACTTCATTGAGACTTAAAGGATGTGTGCAGAGCAAATATAGGTAAGTAAACTTATATGGTTATATTACTCCTTATTGGCTTACAGGGACAAGCCCCCAAGCTCTCACTCCCGCCTTCAGGATTTCTCTTGTGCCACCCCTATTCTTTGAAACTCCTTGCCTCGCTCCACTAGACTATCCGGTCCTTTCCCTGGATCACTACCTTGTTGTGGTGAGGGTGCTTGTGTACCTCAATAAAGCTGTGACCTATATCATTTAGGGTCACCCAAGATGGGCATGTCGTAGCAGAGAGATCAGACAAATCATGGCCCACTGGAGATGTAACTGGCAACCCACTCCAGTATCTGCCAAGACAGATAATATTTAAGCACAGACAGAAAAATACAGATGTGACTGGTTTGTTGCAGTCCATATGGTCACTAGCGACTAAACAGCAGATGTTGTATTAATCACCCTTTGGATCAGATGGCTTTATAGTGAGATATGTTTGTGTCTGTTTAAATCAATGACATTTGTAGCAAACAGACCACTGCTGCAATTTATTTACAACATCATACGTAATATACTTATGTTTCTGGCAAAACATCCATGCATTTTATACACACAGTTATTTAAAACGCTCAGTTGGTAGGAATAATACTCCAGAGCAGGACTTATCACAGACAAAGTAGCACCGGGGACAAGAAGAATCCTCATTGGCCCATCTTTGACCCTGTTCGGTATATATGTGTATAATTAGAGAGCAGTCCTCTTATTTGGAGCCTCATGCCAATGAGAAGAACTACACAGCCGTGCAGGTGGCAGTATATTGTGGTAATGCACAGTTGACCATACTTCTTCCCATCTCATATGCAAAGAAGAGAGCATCCTGTACATAGGAGCTTGTGCTCTCTCCGCAAAGGCTGACACTTCAGGTAACTGTCTGAATGGCCCTGGTCCAGGACACATCTCCATCTCCAATTGCAAAATGTAGTCTCTTTGGATCTATCCTGTTGTTGTTTCGGACCGGTCCGCTGCTGCAGTGCGGCCTCCAACAGCTAGATGGCGCTGCCGATGTTTTGCAGCACTGCCGATATGTGAGAGGAGTTTTAAGCTTATAATATTAGCCTAACCCTTGAACTAACCCTCACCCTAACAGTGTACCTAAGCCTTGACTCTATGATATGGCACCGGAATATCGGCAGCGCCTTCTAGTGGATGCTCATCGCTACTGCTGCTGCCATGTGCTGCGCTACTTTAATAGGACCATCTCTTTTTTTAATTTAATAATCTTTGTATTTAAATGAAGATATCAGATGTTGTGTCCCAGACAGACTTATAGGCCACAATGGAGTAAACCGTAGTTTACATAAACTGATACTTTAAACACATTGAATACAAAACATAATGTATTATTTTTTCTTACAGTGGAACTTGTGGCAAACGTTGAGAGGAGAGTGGTTCGAGTCACACAGGTAAGAAATGTTCTGACACTATAAGAAAAATGTTTATACGTATATATTTATCAGACTACTCAGTTTTTTGCTATATGGCATTTGAATAACTAAACGTAATAATGTACAAAATTTGTTTTATAAGGTATTTTTTATATTTTATACTAAATTATTATTACATTCAGACATCCATTTTCTTTTGTTAGTTGATATGTGTGTTACTTTTTATATCTTTGTAAACTAATTAGCTTTCAATGACTGCTGCTGAAACGACATTTCCATTATGTCAATAAAAACTTATTGTGCAATCAGTCTCATAGCAGCTCAGAAAGCTGATGAGAAGAAACCAAAATGGAAATTGCATACAAATAGCAATATATTTCAAACTCTATATTATTTTCCTTTCTAAAACAATTTGCGTATTTTCAGGTGTAGTTCTTCAAAATAGTATAGTTTAAATATTTGACCACAGAGGCCCATTAAGATAACAAAAAAATAAACTGGATCTGCTATTAGTTATTCACATAATTGTATGTAGTGGTTAAAGGCACATAGATCTGTTGTTTCTTGTAGACTGGTAAACTTTACCTTTTTTACCAGTTTTGCGTAAAATGTACTGATTTCTGGCCCTACACTATTGTGCCATGATTTTTAAGTTATGTTGAGAAAAACTTGGCCTATATTTGCTATGTTAGGTTGGGTCCCAATGTCTCCACAAGGGGACAGCATTACACAAGATTCCTATTTTAAATGTGTCAGAGTATTATAAATACACAGCAGTCTGTAACAAAACACAATCATTTAGGTACAGAAAATAATTTATTGTTACTAGTTTTATATATATATATATATATATATATATATATATATAGAAAATGAATAATACATTATAAAAGCCCATTTGCATGTCTAAAAGGCGGGGACATGCAAATGAGAATACAATGTACCTCACTCTTTTAATCCAAAAATAGCAACTTTATACATTGCTCCCTTAAAGCATATGCCCGCTGTATTAAACAGCTTTTAAGCAAAGCATCGGGTTGGATTTTACACAAACCAAGGATCACTCCTATACAGGCCTGTTTCAAGCTTTTGGCTATCATCAGTATGAGGTAGATTCTGGTTTGTGCAATAGATTTTGTAGGATTGGGTATTCCACAATAATCATTTCGTGTATGGTGAGCACAAAAGTGAGAAAAGCTCTCCACCGTACAAAGTACAGAAAATGAATAATACATTATAAAAGCCCATTTGCATGTCTAAAAGGCGGGGACATGCAAATGAGAATACAATGTACCTCACTCTTTTAATCCAAAAATAGCAACTTTATACATTGCTCCCTTAAAGCATATGCCCGCTGTATTAAACAGCTTTTAAGCAAAGCATCGGGTTGGATTTTACACAAACCAAGGATCACTCATATACAGGCCTGTTTCAAGCTTTTGGCTATCATCAGTATGAGGTAGATTCTGGTTTGTGCAATAGATTTTGTAGGATTGGGTATTCCACAATAATCATTTCGTGTATGGTGAGCACAAAAGTGAGAAAAGCTCTCCACCGTACAAAGTACAGAAAATGAATAATACATTATAAAAGCCCATTTGCATGTCTAAAAGGCGGGGACATGCAAATGAGAATACAATGTACCTCACTCTTTTAATCCAAAAATAGCAACTTTATACATTGCTCCCTTAAAGCATATGCCCGCTGTATTAAACAGCTTTTAAGCAAAGCATCGGGTTGGATTTTACACAAACCAAGGATCACTCATATACAGGCCTGTTTCAAGCTTTTGGCTATCATCAGTATGAGGTAGATTCTGGTTTGTGCAATAGATTTTGTAGGATTGGGTATTCCACAATAATCATTTCGTGTATGGTGAGCACAAAAGTGAGAAAAGCTCTCCACCGTACAAAGTACAGAAAATGAATAATACATTATAAAAGCCCATTTGCATGTCTAAAAGGTGGGGACATGCAAATGAGAATACAATGTACCTCACTCTTTTAATCCAAAAATAGCAACTTTATACATTGCTCCCTTAAAGCATATGCCCGCTGTATTAAACAGCTTTTAAGCAAAGCATCGGGTTGGATTTTACACAAACCAAGGATCACTCATATACAGGCCTGTTTCAAGCTTTTGGCTATCATCAGTATGAGGTAGATTCTGGTTTGTGCAATAGATTTTGTAGGATTGGGTATTCCACAATAATCATTTCGTGTATGGTGAGCACAATATATATATATATATATATATACACATAGTGCCTTGCAAAAGTATTCACCCCTTGGCATTTTTCGTGTTTTGTTGCCTCACAACCTGGAATTAACATGGATTGTTTGAGGATTTGCATCATTTAATTTACAGAACATGCCCACAACTTTGAAGATGTTTTGTTTTTATTATTGTGATGCAAAAAACAACTAGGACAAAATAACAGAAACATTCAATGTGCATAACTATTCACCCCCCTAAAGTCAATACTTTGTAGAGCCACCTTTTGCAGCAATCACAGCTCCAAGTGGCTTTGGATAAGTCTCTATGAGCTTGCTACATCTGCCACTGGGATTTTTGCCCATTCCTCCTTGCAAAACTGCTCCAGCTCCTTCAAGTTGGATGGTTTGCGCTTGTGAACAGCAATCTTTAAGTCTGACCACAGATTTTCTATTGGATTGAGGTCTGGGCTTTGACTAGGTCATTCCAACACATTTACATGTTTCCACTTAAACCACTCAAGTGTTGCTTTAGCAGTGTGTTTGGGGTCATTGTCCTGCTGGAAGGTGAACCTCTGTCCTAGCCTCAAATCACGCACAGACTGGTACAGGTTATGCTCAAGAATATTCCTGTATTTCCGATGGTTTTACAAATTTTTACTATAAGCAATTCATAGATGTGTTGGCCCCGCATCTCCAATTACTGTTTAACGACTTATTGTCAGGTGAACCCATGAGGGCAGAATTCCTGGAAGCTAAAGTAATAGTAATACCCAAGGAAGGGAAAGACCCGTCCCAATGTAAAAGTTACAGGCCTATATCACTGATCAATTGTGACATTAAACGTTATTCCAAAATCCTAGTGAATAGGTTGTCGAAGATTCTACCAAGCTTGATACACCCCGACCAGGTTGGGTTCATTCAAGGTCGGGAAGCGCCAGATAACACCAGACGCATATTAAATTTACTTGATGTAGCATCTCTCCAAAACAAGCCTTTGATGCTGCTCTCTTTGGATGCAGAAAAGGCCTTTGATAGGATAGACTGGGCATATATGACTAGGGTTTTACATAAGTTTAGATTAAGCGATAAGTTAGTGAGGGGCATACTAACACTGTACTCAGACCCGATAGCATATGTGGCTTACCAGGGGTTTTATATCCCGAACATTTAAAAATCACAAGAGGAACAAGGCAAGGTTGTCCCTTATCCCCTCTCCTTTTTGCGATGTGTATTGAAACCCTTGCAAATTCAATAAGGGAAGATACAAATATTAAGGGGGTAAGAGTGAAAAAGACAGAACACAAATTGATCCTATTTGCGAATGATGTCCTGCTTACGATCACTGAGCCTTTAATTAGTCTCCCTAACCTCTTCCATGTTCTTGGACTCTTTGGCAGCATTTCTGGCTTCAAAATTAACTCAAGTAAAAGTGAAGAATTAAACGTTTCTCTACCGAAACAATTGGAAACCCAAATTGTAGGGAATTTTTCCTTTAGATGGGCACAAAGCCATATTAGATACTTAGGGGTTCTCATTCCCAAGCAATCTAAATTGACCTACTTAGCTAACTATCCGGCACTTCTCAATGATATTAAAACATGGTCCACATACAAAATTTCGTGGTTAGGGAGGATCCATGCCATTAAAATGAGTATATTACCCAAACTGCTATATTTATTCCGTACCATCCCAACGGCCGTGTGCTCTAAAGACATCCTGGCTGTACAAGGGGCAATCTCTCGCTTCATCTGGAATCGTAAAAAACCTAGAATAAACAAGATAACCATGAGGGCGCCCAAATCTGGCAGTTCTGACTCAGACGAATAAGAGAACACAGCTGATAGAAAAAGGATCATGGCTTACCCCATTGTGGATGCACCAAAAAACAGTATTAACTGATAGACTATTGCAGTTTGAGTGGTGGATAAAAAATAAATTTACATTGGTGGCCGATATGTTGAGACAGACCCAGCAGTGGTCAGTAGATACTTTCAGAGAAGTGCATAATTTACCAATAAGAGAATGGTTTAATCTTGCTCATGTGCACGCCAATGTATCCAAAGTAACTAAACTGAATGCCAATGCTAAAACCACTCCGTTCGAGAAGTGCTGTCTAGACAATGCGAATGGTAAACGGAACATTTCTATAATCTACAATTACCTAATTGAGCAGTCCACACCACTCAGATTGCATCACCAACATTCGTGGGAGTCAGAACTTGCCATGGAACTAACTGATATACAATGGAGTAGGATACACAAACAAGCCACATGTTCCTCATTGAACATAATTCTAATGGAAAATAGTCATAAGACTATTATGAGATGGTATTTAACGCCAATAAGGCTAAAAGTCTCCAATCCCTCGCTAGATGGAAAATGTTTTAGGGGATGTCCGGATATGGGCACCCTTAAGCATGTTCTATGGGAATGTCCCAAGATTGCCCATATTTGGCTGAAATCTTAGAGAAACTATGGGGATGCCAGATTCCCCAAAAACCGATGGAGGCTCTATTAGGTCTGCCCATAGAAGGCCTTAGTAAATAGGCTCAACTCCTATCACATCAAATATTTTTAGCAACTTGAATTACGATAGCGAAGGCCTGGAAATCGGAGGTACCTACATATAGCGTAGTTCTAAACAGACTTAAATTCATATATGACATGAGTGTTATCTCGGCTGAGTTGGATCGGTCATACAAGAAATGGGCCTCATGTTGGGACCCATGGATTCTCAAGATTGGGTGGTAAATATGCAGGGACATAATAATAAAATTTAGGCTGATCTTATGGGGAACAACTCCCATGCAAATTCTATCTCTCCTTAGCACCTTCTCTTCCTTACCTCCCTTTGTCTTTCTTTTCTCTATTCTCTTCTTCCCCTCCTCGGACGGATCTCTATAAGATTATAGATATACTGGATCGTGCTCTAATACGTAAGTAGTTTGAATAGAGGAAAAAATAAATAAAAAAATTAAAAAAAACTGCAATAATTAAAGTTAAAATGTTATTTACTTGTATACATCTTTTGGTAAAGAACAGTACCTATCTTATGGATGTGTTATTGTTGAACGATCTGTGTTGATATTTTAACCTGTTATTAGCAATAAAAATTATTTGGAACAAAAGAATATTCCTGTATTTAGCACCATCCATCTTTCCCTCAACTCTGACCAGTTTCCCAGTTCCGACTGCTGAAAAACATCCCCACAGCATGATGCAGCCACCACCATGTTTCACTGGTGTTCTTTAGGTGATGTGATGTGTTGGGTTTGCGCCAGACATAGCGTTTACTTTGATGGCCGAAAAGTTCAATTTTAGTCTCATCAGACCAGAGCACCTTCCTCCATACATTTTGAGAGTCTCCCACATGCCTTTTCGCAAACTCAAAACGTGCCATTTTGTTTTTTGCTGAAAGTAATGGCTTTCTTCTGGCCACTCTGACATAAAGCCCAACTCTATGGAGCATACGGCTTATTGTCGTCCTATGTACTCCAGGCTCTGCTGTGGAACTCTGCAGCTCCTCCAGGGTTACCTTATTTCTCTGTGCTGCCTCTCTGATTATTTCCCTCCTTGCCCGGTCCGTGAGTTTTGATGGGCGGACGTCTATTGGCAGGTTTGCTGTTGTGCCATGTTCTTTCCATTTGGTTATGATAGATTTGATGGTGCTCCGGGGATCATCAAAGATTTGGATATTTTTTTATAACCTCACCCAACTTGTACTTCTCAACAACATTGTCTATTACTTGTTTGGAGAGTTCCTTGGTCTTCATGGCAATGTTTGGTTAGTGGTGCCTCTTGCTTAGGTGTTGCAGCCTCTGTGACTTCAGAATGTAATTTGTTGCACCAGAACTTTTTATGGGCTTCATAACAAAGGGGTGAATACATACGCACATGCTAAAAAATAGTTTTATGTATATATTTTTCTCATTTCACTTCACCAACTTAGACTATTTTGTTCTGATCTATCATGTAAAATTCAGATTAACAAAACATTGAACTTAAGACTGTAATGTAACAAAATAGGTAAAAAGTCATAGGGGGGTGAATACTTTTGCAAGGCTATGTATGTATGTGTGTGTGTATATATATATATATATATATATATATATATATATATATATATGAATAGCACACACAGACTAGCAACACTTATTACTTTTCTGTATAGAATTGATTCAGACTACTGTGTATTTATAATACTCTGCTAAATTTGAAAAAGGAGTATTGTTGGCTTTCAGACAGTGATAACATTGTGGAGACACACACATACAGACACATTTTGTGAATTGTGATTAATGAACCTGTGCTCAAACTGATTTCTCCATAGATTGTGGTGGTGCAGTGCTGTGACACACCTAAAATAGTGTCAGTCATAAAAAAAATGTTTACCTGTGTTTTTTAAATGCATGAGAGCAAATTTGTATTGTCAGTGTCCTTGAGGACTATTACACTGCATGCACATTTTGCATGTATACTATTGAATACTAGAGTATTAACTCTGCCCTGTTGTCTCTGCCTGTAGTTTGGAGCAAACCCGGCATCAGTTGGAGATGTGAAGCTGAAGCCTGGAGAGAGCACACTGCTGAAGGAAAGTCATACTCTCAGTCTGGTCAATGATCTTTATCAGTATTCTGTATCCTTCAGTGACGACACTCCCAGGGAGGCAGCTATTTCTACAAAACCCAAAGCAACTCTGCAGGTTCACAAAACGGCACCTAACTCTCAATCTCCAAAGAAAACACTAATAGACTTCTTTGGCGCAACAAAATCTGAAGGCCAGAAGCGAAATGCGCCACACGGGGGAAACCGATCAGAGCAGAGCAGCAAGAAGACGAAGTACCAGGATGAGACGAATGAAAAGAGTGATGACTCTGAAGAGGAGGAAGTTGCTCGTAAACTGAAAGAGTTGCAGCAGATAGCGGCTAAAACCAGTAAGGGGAGCACTGGGACATCACAGAAATCGTCTGAAGTGTCCAGGGGCGCATCCTGCAGCAAGGATTCTTGGGAAGAACATGGGAAGCTTTTGGTCTTTAACAAAAAAGGTGTCCAATCTAGTACAAAGGTAATATATGTCGAGTGTTTGCATGCATGCACCTTATCAGGTGACCCTACCATAAGTATTATAGGGGGCACTATGACAAATATTAAAAGCAAATGGAAAGTAATACATAATAATAATAATAATACACTGATGTATCTATTTACTTTCGTGCTTAAAGCTCTTACACATAGCTCCTAACTGGTTTGTCCCCTCTATAGCTCATGAAGATAAAGTACTTCTAAGTACAAGGGTTGCACTGTCTCATAGCAACCAAACAGTGGTAACATTCTGCAACAAGCAGCTTGAGAGTGGTCACTGACAGGCTATTTTGAAGCACTGTATTTCAGAGTCTCTGCTTAAGCTACTGAGGACAGTCTTAACTAGGTAAAAAATGTATTTTAGACAGAAAAAACAGAGCTTCTAAGCACTTCTTAATAAAAAATAAATAGCTGCATTTGTATACTATATCACTAGAGAAATCCAGAAACCTTCTATGTCACAAGTAAAGAAGCTGAATTTTCAGAATATCATCAGAGGTAAATTTCCTTCAAAAGTAATAGGACAAGTACAATAAAGGCATTCCAGCATGCTAGGGATAAGCATAAGGACATCCTGATGTGTCATTAAGCAAAACATTTTTAAGTAGACTAAATGTACTTTTTGGTTCTTATCTGCTGCCAGATCTATGTCTCAGTTTCCTCACCACCGAAGTGGATATAAACATAGAAAATATTCAGGTAGTGGGCTCACAGACTAAGACAAATTCATTTGAAAGTGTGTTTATTCAAGAGCTTACTATGAGAAAAATTGAATCCTTAAATATTGCATGCAAACAGTAGTTGACAAAAGCAAATATTTGAGTAAAGAAAAATATGATCTGGAAACTAACAGAAATTTTAACAAATGGACGTTGTAGCATCCCACTGACAAGGCTTTACATTTGTAAATAATGTTTGTGTGTTATTTAAATATTGTACCTGTTTTTTGTAATTTTTAATGTAGTATCTGACCTCTGCATTATTTTGCCTATTGAGCGGTGCACTTTTACTTACTCTGGGAGATTTGGTTACAGTATATTGTCTCTATCCAGATGGAGAGAAATTGTAGGCAGCACAGTTTTACTGTCCAACATGGGGGTGTAGGAGCCTCAAAAAATCTGGGGGGGGGGATAAAGTTTAAAGAAAAACTGTGGCCCTGAGTGGTGCAGTTTAGCTCTACTCCCAGGACAGACAGTCAGGGAGGATCTACCATTCTTTGTTTAAATTCCATTGGGCCCCACCCACACTCTCTCCAAAAGAATTTTTTTATATATATATATATATATATATATAATATATATATGGTGGGCAAAAGAGCGATAGAAGCCCTCCAACGTACAGTAAATAAATAGTACATTTGTGTTCACATTTGAATGTCTAAAACAAGTCTAACTTCTATCGCTCTTTTACCCACCATATATTATATGATTATTGTAGTGAACTTCCTCGTCAAAATATCCACTACTCAAGCGAAGGAACCGGCCTCACACCGATTAGAGACAGTAAACTTGAAACAGCTGTACGTGGGTGTGATTCCTAGCTTGTGTATAATCCAGCCCTAGCTTTGCTTAAAGCTGTTTGATACAGCGGGCATATGCTTAAGCGAAGCCATGTTTGATATTGTTGCATGTTCCCCCGCGCCTGCTGTTCGATATTGGATTGCAGTAATGTCACAAAAAGATAGGATCCAGTTTTGTTGTAATGAGGTGATCAATATGTCCTTTGTTGTTATGACATCGCTGAGAGTAATGAAACAATAAGGTACAGGTATCCTACACAGGACTGAAACTGATCATAACCTGTATTATAATACCTTTTTTTATTTATTTATTTTTGATTACCAATTATAGGATTGGTTGTCTTCATGTAAATATGGATATTTGCTCCCCAATACAAGGCCTAAAGGGCACACCATTTTTTTAAAGAGATTAAACAAGGTAAATTAGATACATGTTTATTTTTCAGATTGCTGGTTTTGATATGGATGGAACAATCATTACTACACAGTCAGGCAAAGTATTTCCTACTGGCCCGGATGACTGGAAGTGAGTGGACTCCATTTTCTCAGTTTACATCAGTGATTAAAACATTAAAGAGACCCAAATATGTTCTTATTATGTGTGAACATCTCTCTTCCATGTTTTCAGAATTTTATATCCAGAGGTTCCTAAAAAATTGAAAGCGCTTTTGGCTGATGGATACAAGGTATTGTAACTGGTTCACCTAGTACTCTGTCATACTGTGCCCTTGTTCTCTTCTCACCCACCCATATAACTCTTCTATTGTTCTTATCCTAGATTGTCTTCTTTACCAATCAGATGGGAATTAGCCGTGGTAAATTGAGGCCTGAAGTTTTCAAGGCAAAAACAGAAGCCATATTGGAGCGTTTGGGGATCCCTGTGCAGGTTTGTGAAGATTATACACAGGGACAGGTTAAACCAATTAGAGATTTGCAATGCCCAAGGTGTTTCCACCAAATTCTTACTGGTTACATAGATTTTTATTTAGATACGTTGGATAAAGTGATATATAGTAGTTAGGGACTGATAACACATTCACATTATGAGAAAAGCTGGTACTGTTGCTTAGTATTAATACAGTGATATCCAACCCCTAATTATATTGCACCTTCCGGGTACTGGCCAAGAGCAGTGGGGAGGAGTTTCATTATATCCTAAAGTTATTAAAATATTAGGTAGTATTAACAAATGCTTTTTTTAGGCTGCATGTTATATATTGGCCCCAACTCCTTGATCTCAAGGTGCGAGACCACCTCGCAAGAATCAGTGAGTGAAAATGTTACTTTTGTGTATTCTGCCATGTTGGGCTAGTTGAGGATGTGTAAGTACAAGACATGCAGGATTGTGTGGGAATAGGAAGAGCTCTTGAAATTAGAGTTTGAAATAAAATGATATAGAAAATGAATTTTATATGAATTGTGCTGTGTAGCCAAGCCGTTATAAGTAGCTGTCCAGCTGCTGTACTTAGCTCACTCATCAATGGCTGCAGCCAGTCCTAACATACAGAAGCATTTATGGTAAAATAGCATCAATGGCTGCAGCCAGTCCTAACATACAGAAGCATTTATGGTAAAATAGCATCAATGGCTGCAGCCAGTCCTAACATACAGAAGCATTTATGGTAAAATAGCTTGCTATGTTAATTCTTGAAATGCATATATATATATATATATATATATTTAGTTGTTCAGTTGTGTCCTACTCTCAGGGACCCTATGGATCATAGCATGCCAGGCACTTCTATCAGCCACTGCCTCTCTAAGCTCCTTCATACATTTTCATTGCATTAATGACCTTGAGCCAAATAAAATTCCCATTACGTGTAAAACTGTAGCTCGTAATGTAGCCTGCAAGACTTACGACTAGTAATTGTCCTTGTAAAGCAACCCGCCAACGACTTGCGGGGTAGGGGCAAGAAAACCCTATGGTACATGAGAGTTTGACTTGCGCGCCTGCAAATCCTTTGTTCTTTTAAGCCCGTAACTTACGTTTCTAATCGTGCTATTAAATTGCAATGAATTCACTGCGTTCAATCACGTAACCCGCAAATGGAGCCAAGAAGCCAAGTGCTAGAGAGGACCCGCAAGGGGGGTAAAGTCCAATCCGTAGCACTTTAAATGCAAATATACACACACTAATGTACTTTTATTAACAGGGAAAGTGATATTACGTCTAAGAATTAATAGCACAACATTCTCAAGCTCGCAAATCAGACCAGAGAAATGCTTTATTTTGTGTTAAATTTCCGTGTTTTATCGATCCCTGCAATCAATGTGTTAATACATAAAATGTAACTCGCATGTAATAGAATATCATATTTACAGCTTTATTAATATTGCATCATATCTGGGGAATGCGGGTCAGATCGTAACTCGTAATTGAACCCCATAAGACTTTGAAGTCCCACCTACATTTTTCAGCGACGTAATTATGACGATCTCTGTTGCCATTGGCTCCATCTAAACCCAGAACTACGGGTTTGACTAATTAATCACGTTCATGGCCGTGCATCCAACCTTCAACAAATGGTTCACAGGTTTGCGTCTCAAGCCCGTAGTCGCAGCAAGCCTACTCGCAGCATGTTCTAATTTAATAGCTCTGTAACTCGGACAAATTTAGAGCCCGCAGCCATTGCTGGTCTCACGTTGCACATACGGGCTTGGAATTGAATATGGCTCCTTTTCTAGCCATCTCTGCTATCTCCTTTGTGTGTCTGTACTAGTATGCAATTTTTGTATTGATCAGAAATCAATGGTATTAAATATATACATTGAAACACTTTGTCTAGTAAGATTAAACTATGCATGATGAAGGTTTTGTTTTCAAGCATGAACTATTTATAGGTGACCATTTATAGGTGATAATTTCCCTTTAAAGGTACATGGAATGCATCAAAACTGCTGAGCATCATCAGACAGAGCAGTGGTCCCCAAACTTTTTCGGTTCAAGGCACACTTTAATGTTTCAAAAAATGTTCAAGGCTCCCAAAGTCAAACCATAGTTCTATGTACATATATATTGTGCAATTAGACGTGAATTATTACAAATGTTCTCTCTATCTCCTTCCTCTCTCTCTCTCTCTCTCCTTCCTCTCTCTCTCTCCTTCCTCCCTCTCTCTCTCTCTCTCTC